>PVHP010036957.1:0-16543 GCA_004024765.1 Zapus hudsonius
ACTTGGCTTGACAGCAAAGTGCATGAAGAGAAAATGCAAGGAATGTGTAGGGAATGTGATGGCTGTCTTCAAATATTTAAACAGTTACCTTATAGAAAAAGAAACATGTTAGGTTTCTGTCTTTCCAAAGGGAAAATGTAGGGCAAGCAGAGTGAAAGTCGCATGCTTTAGCCTGTCTTTAGGATGAAGGTTTCAGTGGTCTTAGCCGTCTGAACATGGAATGAGTAAGACTCCCATCACTGGAAGAGTTGAATCCTGTGAATGGCCAGCTGTCAAGAAGCTGTGGGAGGATGGGCTCTCGGACCTGGGTGAACTGAATGACTTTTAAGTCCCTGTGACTCCGTGGTTCTTCGTTTCTATGAACATGAGCTCAAAATCGTTTCTTGAAAAACTACCTAGCTGTACACCACATAACAATATTTTGATCCCAACAGACAATACAGGCGATGATAACCCTATACAATGATACATTGGCTGAAAAACATCCATTTCCTGATGATGTCGTATCTGTGTGACCTCATAAAGCAATGCACTAGTCTTGCGTTGGTGATGATGCTAAGGCCCTGTCAGTCATGCAAACATGGAACCTACAGACATAAGCACAGGGTACGATACCCCGTACTGCTAGTAATACCTCGTGTTATTGTTATGGGGATTCATTATACTTTTCTTTCAAAGGCTAAACATACACTTTGCATAAGTTCTGTTTTTACATTAGCATTTTCACTTGTACAAAATGTTTTCATCATGCCGTTTTCACACATGGATGCAAGGTAATTCAGACATATTCACCCCCTCTTTACCTTGTCTGGTTCTCTTCTCCGTTCCTGTGGGTCACCCTCCCTCCCTCTCTTAAAGCAGGTTCTGTTCTCTTTTTATGGATTCTTTAAAAAGCCAACATTCTGCATGTATCTTTCATAAGATATTCTGAATCTGATTTACTTCGTGACATGGTGCTCTCCAGTTCCGTCCATTTTTCCTAAAAATGACATCGTTTTGTTATGTATTGGGGAATGTGCTTCATTGAGTATTTGTACCATGATGTTCATCCGTTGATCCATTCACAAGCTCCCAGGCCGAGTCCATAACTTAGCTATTGCCAGTAGAGCTGCAATGAACACGGTGTGCAGGGGTCACATGCTGACTTTGATTTCTTGGATATACCCCAAAGTGTTGCTTAGACTTTTAGCCTTTGCTTTAAATGTGCTCCTCTTACTTATTCAAGAAGTCTAAAAATGGACACAAATGATAGGCTTTCCTGTCTCTTATGTGCCTCGTCTCTTGGTGCATCAAGAGGCCCTGTGGCCCATTGGACCTATGTGTTCTAGGTTCATAAGGTACATTCTTGTCTTTACACAATTGCCTATGGCTCATTTCTCACACTGTATCCTCACTCAGTGACCCATGACTGGGTTGCTCTTCATGAATTTGCTCCCAACCGTGTAAACGAGAATTAAAATACAGATGCACTTTTTTAAAACTTTTTATTGATAACTTCCATAGTCATAGATCATAAGCCATTATGATTCCCTCCCCACCCTCCCCCCATGTTTTCCCCCTCTCAATTAGTCTCTGGTTTGTTTCGGTGTCACCATCTTTTCCTCCCATTATGTGTAGGTATTATCAGGCACTGTGAAGTCATAAATATCAAGGGCATTTTGTGTCTGGAAGTTTGTGTTATAAGCAGTCCTGCCCTTCCTTTGACTCTTACAATTTTTCCTCAACCTCTTCTGCAACGACTCAGGGAACTGAGCCGAAGAGGGGGCGGAAAGATTGTGAGAGCTGTGGTGGGGGAGACGGTCCAGAGGCATGGCACCCTTCAGTAACAACACACTTGGGCCAGGAAGACCGGGCTGAGTACTAGGATATCCAGGATCCCCTGCCACAAGGACTAATACAGACAGCCCACGGAGGAGGTTATCCAACTGATCGGGGATGGGGAGGGGGGAATTGGGGAATTGGGGATAACAACTCATTATTTGCCCACTAAATAATGTAACTCATTATGGACAATAAACATATATTTTAAAAAAATAGACCCTGAGACTTGGAAAGTATAAATTTTATAAAAATATTTTTATTTATTTTCTAAGAGAGAGGGGTAGGGATGAATGTACAAGCCAGGGCCTCTTGCCACTGTAAAAGGATTCCAGAGGCATGTACCACTTTGTGCATCTGGCTTTATGCACAAAGTGGCACATGCCACTGAAACTGCTGAGTCATCACTTCATCCCCACTCTTCAATTATTTATGGGGTTATATCCTAACAAGTCCATCAAAAATTGAAACTATATATCAAAATGCATTGAATCTATCCTATGGGTCATCCTTGCTTAGGAACCGTACACTATAGTGTATAGGTAGTGACCCCTGGTGATCACTTGTTTCCTGGGAGCTGTGCTGGCCAGGATGTCAGAGAGAACCCCACCTCAAGCACTGGCCTGGGAAAAGATCAGAACTCATGCCACTTTCTCACTATCCAAAAGTTGAAGATCATTCAATCAAAGCATCGCAAGTTTGGAGCAGCCTGTCTTTAAAAGTATCACTTTCCGGGCTGGAGAGATGGCTTAGCGGTTAAGGCACTTGCCTCCAGTGCCTAAGGCCCTGGGTTCAATTCCCCAGGACCCACATAAGCCAGACCCACAAGGTGGTAGCCCTGGTGTTCTCTCTCTCTCTCTCTCTCTCTCTCTCTCTCTCTCTCTCTCTCTCTCTCTCTCTGCTTGAAAATAAATAAAAAATATTTTTAAAAAAGTATCACTTTCCATAATGCATAGTCAAAGAAGAGTGGTGCTTAGGGCCGCTCTGATCTCAGCACAGAATCTTAAACTCATTTATTAGCTTTTCACGTGAGCCAATGTAAAATATATTTGTATCCTATTATACACAAGTTTGCTGGGAATGTTAAACAGTCAAGCGGATCATTTAGAAAAACTCAATACATTTAACAGAAATGAAGAGTGACCTACTTTTTAGGCCTGCTAGGATTTAGGAATAATTCATCGGCACTTAGCTTAAGTGACATGGGCTGTTAAAAGCATTGACACCAGTTTACATTAAACAAGTCTATAGGTTTTTAAAATATTTTTATTTATTTACAAGGAGAGAGAGAGAGAGAGAGAGAGAGAGAGAGAGAGAGAGGATGCACCACTTTGTACATCTGGCTTTACATGGGTACTGGGGAATTGAACCCTGATCTTTAGGCTTTGTGGCCAAATGCCTTAACCACTGAGCCATCTCTCCAACCCATCTATAGGTTATCCACAAAACCAGATATGCCTCCCCACAATGAGTTCCGATTCTCTCATTATAAAGAGTTGGTTCTACCTGAAATCTACAGGTGATCAGATCAAAATTGCAATATATTGTCATCTTTCTTTTGTTTTGCTGTTTACCCTTTTTTACTAGATAGAGTAACTGTAGTTTTCTAATATGTTTTTAGTTCTCTTTCAAGCTGTGAAGAAAGGAGATTATACTGAATGCATCTTTGGGCAAGGCACAAGGCAGCCCGCTTTGTTGTAGTAAGCTATAGAAATCAGTATGGAGTTTGTATTTTAAGACTGGGCATCTCCTTTTCAGAGCACAGCGATCTTGAGTCAGTTAGTTTGATCTAAAGCTTTTGATTCACCCTAATCCAGTAAAGAGCTAGAGATACTGAGGCAGGCATTAGTCTTCAACTCTCCAAATATTCCCCCATGCTGTGTTTTTTTCAGGCCCGGTGTGTTAAGTGATACCAGCCTATGCCATGTTATACGATCTTGCTGATACTGCAGATAGAATATAATTGCTATTTATTTTCGTAATTTAATACGGTAGAAGGAGTTTGAGAAAATTGTGCTGTTCGCATGCTATTTCAGGATAACAGTGACCCACCCTGATCCAGAGAAATCGAGTTAAGCTGAGCCTGCTGTTTTCCATTCTGTTTTGTAGCAACGTTGTTTCTGGTCTATGTTTAACCCCAAGAAAGCTGAACACACTGAGCAGATGGGGAAGGAAAGCCCCGTCTTGACGATGATGTAGGAATAATTCTGACTTCAGCATCAGGGTAGTGTATATTTTTGGAAAGACATTTATGGTTTTCCTACTCCCATTTCCAATTTAGGGAACTAATAGTTTCTTATAGAAATTCTTTCTAAAATTAGGAGAGAGAAGGTAACTCTGCCTGGTTTCTTCATTTGTCTTATAATGAAAACACCCAAACACTGTAAAAAAAAATTCCCAGGTGATTGATGGACAATGGAGGTTCTACCTAGGGCCTGTCTACCTTGCTCTGTCAATCCAATGAACATGACTAAGAATTGTGTTCACTAGGTCACTAAAGTGATAAAGAGGCAAAACCTAATACTGTACTTTCCCTAAATGAAACCTGTTGGTTTGCCAAAATGCTTTAACTTCCCCATTCCCAGTGCCTTTGGGTAATGTTGGTCTCTTTTTCACAAATATTAGCTCAGATATTAAGAGGGTGGGTTAGTGGTCACAGTGGTTCTCATCTATATCAAGAAGGGGAAGGACGGATGACACATCATTTCCTGGGCACATGGGTTTCTTTCCTGTACACTTCCTTTATATTTTCCCCCACTGAGAACTCTGGTTTATAAATAACTACTAACTGGGTTGATGTTTTTACACATTCAACAGAAAGAAAGGGAAGAGAACTAATGAATGTTTCCAACCAAATAATATCCTCACCTCTTCATTTAATTTTTTTTTTCTTTCTATAATTTAAGACAGTCTTACTCTGTAGTCTAGGCTGGCCTCAAACTTGGGTTTCTCCTGCCTCGGCCTCCAGGGTGCTGGGATTAAAGGCACCACATCTTCCCTTTTTCACATCTAACGTTATTCATTTTGTCATAATATAGTGTATGAGAGAGAATAGAATGTGTTTGTGAAAAGATGGACACAGCCACACACACACTGTGATGCAGTGTGGAGAATCTCCAAGGTCTGTCCTCATCTACACCCTGTTTGAGGCAGGGTCTCTCATTCCATTGCTCACTGTGGTGTGAGGCCCTCAAGCTTCTGGAAGATTGTCCTGTCTCAGCCTCCCATATAACATTGGCATGCTGGCATTCCAGAGGCTGGCGACAGCACCTAGATTTTGGCATGGAGCCTGGGGATCTGAACTCAGGTTCTCACACTGTATCCACTGAGCCATCTCCCCAGCTCCTCATCCTATTTTTGAAGGACTGCTATGTGCCAAGACCTCTGCTGAGTGCTGGAGGTAGAAAGGCATCAGAACTTCTTCCTGCACTTTGGGATTCATGAAGGGAAAATGAAGAAATAGCCCAGTAAGATCTAGAGTGAAACATACTATCATAGACAAGAGTCAAAGAGAAGAGACCAATTCATGGAGGTGGGCTTACTTAACATTCCTTAGCTGGTTGAAAAGGTAAAAACCTTGTGTTCCCAGAGTTCTGCACTGTTTCCTTCATCCTTTCTTCCTCACCCATCGGCCACAAGCCACGTTTCTCATGCCTTTTCAATCTTCGTTGGAATGCCAGGGAAGGAAGCGAGCATGGGATATTTCTTCCCAAGAGTCTATAAGGAAGACAACATTGCAGCCTAAGCCTTAGGAAAATTAACCCCCAACAAGTTCAATCTTGAGCTCTGAGAAACAAGGGACCAGAGAAAATTCAGGACAAAACTTCCATTATGGTCTCCATGGTCTGCTCCATAGTGTAGATGGCCTTGAAGATGTCCTAATGTCTCTATGAGTGAAGACACTTCTGGAAATTGAGACCAGGTCTCATTGTATAGCTCAGACTGGCCTCAAACTGTAGTTCTACATCAACTTCCCTGTTCAGGAATTACAGGTATGTGCCACCACCCCTGGCTTGTGGACACACTTCTTGAGTGATGCAACAGGTAATGAAGTGACCTCTCTCTCACTTCACCTTATATCCATCTTTCCCTTTGCTCTGAACAACTTTCCCCCTCAAGACTCTGAAAATCCTGAGCTGAGCTTAAACTGGCAAAATCAACGGCATGTTATACCTTGCCTCAAACTATTCTTACCAAACACAGAAAATAACAGTAAATCTATGAATACCCAAAGATTCTCATGTTATGATCTTTAAAAGTTAAAAAATTGAAAGTAGATCTATTCCCCTTTGAAATCTTGCTGACTTATTCTATATCTTTTTAAAAAAAGTAATTTAACTACTGATTTTTTTGTGATAATACAACCAAAATAAACAAGTGTTTATCCTTTGGCTAGTAAATGGGAATAGCCTATTCATGATGAGATCATAAACTAGGTCGTCTATATCTGCAGATTATCTTGAAGCTATGGATATATCTGTCTTTCTTTATATAGTGTATCTTCCAAAATGGACCAAGAATTGTGTCAGCTTGAACATTTTTCATGGAGCATCAAGAGCACAATTCTCACAGTCCTTTACATGGTCAATAGAGGAATTTTTCTTTCATATACACCCTGTGCTACACTGGTCAGAAGCAGTTTTATGACCCCTCTGTCATGTACCACACATTCCGAAATATGTGAATCAATTCTTTCATGCTTTTATCCTAATACTAATACCATCATCTATCTTTTTATCTTTCTCACTTTCAAATGAAATTCTGCACAATCCATATACCTTTTCAAATTATTCCCTTAGGAAATAACAATTATGCTAAATTTTTGTCTGAAGTTTTTTTTAATATTTATTATCCATAATGAGTTACATTATTTAGTGGGCAAACCATGCATTGTTATCCCGAATTCCCCACTTCCCCCCCTCCCCATCCCTGATCAGTAGTATATCCTCCTTCGTGGGCTGTCTGTATTAGTCCTTGTGGCAAGGGATCCTGTATATCTTAGTACTCATCTCGGTCTTCCTTACCCAAGTGAGTGGATAGGCCATTGAGACAGAAACCAGGGATTTTGTCTGAAGTTTTATGAATGCATACTTGAACTTCAACCAGTCTATTTCCTGACATCTCATCTAAACACTTCCAATAAGCACACAGTGATTAGCTGTGAACACAAGCTTGTTTAATTTGCAGCTAATCCCAGCAGTTCATGGTCATCAACTGTTCAAAGACAGTAGAGTGCATCATGACATTGGTTACATATCAGCATCATAAGGAACATTTTCCCATTTCATCTCAAAATCATTCCTTCCGTAGGATATTGGTTAAGTAGCAGAATGAACCAATGGATGTGCCAAGCTTTATTTAAAATTCTTGTAAACCTATAAAGATTATGTTCCAATCCTGGCAAATCTTAACTGTGCAGTAGAAATGTTACCAAAGACTGCACGGGATCCCACCCTGTCTCTGAACCATCTTTCTGTCCTCTGAACTCCCTAGAATTGAATCTGCCCCATCTCTCCTGAAATGGATCCCTCTCTACTTCTCACTGGGCTTACACCTTAGTTCTAGTTTCTTTTCCCATTTACTGCACTTTCCACAATACTGACCAGCCTTCCTGTGGTTGAACTGTGTGTGAGTGTGCACATACACATGTGCATATACACCGTGGGCTATGAAACTAATTCTAATCTCTACCTTTGGGATGCCATAATCATCCCAGTCAAAATAATCTACACAGATGAAGATTAATCCTAGTAATGCTCTGTCTAAGCAACCAAACATGTGTTTCTTCATTGATGAGTAATAGTTTATTAAATCATAAAATCCAACATAGGGAGTCAAAGCAGGAGAAAAAGAGACAGGCTCAAAACTTCATCAATATCACGTTTCCCAATAGTGAGTGCCTTGGACATACATCTGCTGATTTCACTTCTACCATGCACATACTTAAAGTAAATTGTATTATTATTATTATTGCTTAGTAAAGGAAAGCACAGGGTTTCCCCCTGGTACATTTTGTCTGGTTGACCCCACAGTTGCCTTGAGCCTATTGATCCCTCACTCCCTCTCATTTTCCTCTAAACTGGACCATAATTCACCCAGATCATCAGCAATTTTCTTTCCTTATTGCATGATTTCTGTCTGCCCTGGGTGGCTTTGTTTTAATTAGAAAAATAGAATGGAAACATTTCAATTGTCAACACACGAAGGTTCTGTTGGCAAATATAAATCTGGCAGAAGAAAGGCCCGTGGTCAGCTTAGCTGTGGTTTATTGGCTCAAAAACCAGAACAATTTTGAAGGAAATTAGAATAGTTTTTTTTTTAAGTGACAATTTTCTCCATCAGGTAGATTACACTATTTCCTGTTATTTTATGATACTGATATTTCACTTACACATTTTCTCCAGCTCCCCCAAATTTTTCCATCTGGGGCATACTTTTCAAATCTCTTTATGAGCCTTTACATTGAACTTCTCTTTCTCTCCTTCCCTTTCTTTTCTTTCTTCTTTCCTTCTCCTTCTTTCTCTCTCTCGCGCTCCCTCTCTCTTTTTCCTCTCATTTTTTTCTTTTAAAAGCTTCATTTCCAGGAGTCTTTATCAGATACCAGGGAACTGAAGTTCGCATGTTAGCTAAAGAGCTTATCCATTCAGATAGCTGCTCATACACATGGCCCTGGAGCACAGAGGTGGGGGTAGAAACCAGGCCCAACTACTAAAGTTACCTTTGCCTGAAACCCTAGCTCATGCCTTGAACAGCTTACAACTAAAATCCTTGAAAATTAAGACTCATAGGGTTTCCAGCCGATAGGCATTTTCCACACAGCAGATGAAAGAGAAAGAACAGCCAGGACTTCCTTCAAAGGAGAGGGACAGAAATTGGCTGTGGTATTAGGCAAAGAATAAAAAAGAGTAAATGTTCTTTAAAAGCTTAAATAGTACCAAGCAGATCTTTCTCTGCCCTTCTCTCCCAGTGGGACCGTAAAGGCTTCCCAGGCACAGACCAGGCAGAGAGAAAGAGAACAAAGGCTGAACTATCATGTGGATGAAGTTACAGATTGACTACAACAAATGTGATGGGATTTTATTACTGATGGAACAAAACGGGAAGCATTTCTTTCTTTATGGACATTATTTCCTGCCTCTGGCTTACAGTGGGTTGTTCCTTTCATTCCAACATGTCAGCTCAGTTGGCTTTGCTGTATTCACCTTTGTTTTTCAGCCAAGTCGAAGTGTCACAACCCACTCCAGCCACACACTGACCTTGTATCATTGCCTCTCCCCTGTTCTAGCTACAAGAGTTTGACCATTACTTCCATAATTTTAACAGCATTCCAGGAAAGCTCATTTAGAGAAAATACTGGAACAATAATAAATATTGTTTACCAGAATGTTTAAATAGGAAAGATGGGGATAAATATTGAGTCACTATAGGTAAAGCACTTCTCCTGTTCACATGAATCACTTCCTGCATCCCAATGGAGCCCTTCCTCTCTTCAGGAAGGTGACATTCCCTGATCTCATCTTCCCAAGCGAGAGCACACAGAGGGTGAGCATCCCCATGAGTGTAGAGTGACCAATGCCCTGACACCTCCCGTGGAGAGAATGGTGTGTCACAATATATTGATAGCATTGCTCTCTTCCTTTGTGGGGCTCTGGAACCCACAAAGTCCCAGGTGTCTGCCTCCTAGGTACTATCACATTGATATGAAAATTGAGATAGTGCTCTAGAGAATTCACACCAAAGAAAAATTACTGGGAAAACAAAACATCAGGGCATCTCCCTGCAAAGTGTGCCTGATTGCTTAATTAACGAAATCAAATTCAAAAGGCTGCAGGATGTACTAAATACATGGTTCATATTCACCAAGCAAATGATTACATAAGCAAATGAGTAAACTGGGGACATTATAGACTATTATTTCATTCTTCTTTTTGCCAAAGTTCTCAGTCCTCTAGCTGGAAAAACTGTTAAAACTGATGGTATTTTTCTTGGAATTCAAATTATATTTAGGGGCTGGAGAGATAGCTCAGCAGTTAAATGTGCTTGCTTGCAAAGCCTGATGATGGCTTTCATCCCTTACGAAGACATTCCCAATGACTTCAGACCTTCCAATAGACCCCACAACTTATCATTTCTACGAACATTCTGGGGAACAGGTTTTATTTTTCTCTTTTGACTATTGTTTTGTGGGTGGGGTGTGCATGTGTGTATGCATATTTGTGTTTGTAGAGGTATGTGTACATATGTGTATATGTGTGAAGTCAGAAATTGAAATCAGTTATAATATATATATATATATTGCTTCTATACTTTATTTTTTATGAGACAGAAAACATCACTGAACCTAGAATCCATCTGTAGTAAGCAAGTCCCAGGTGTCTTCTGTCTTCACGTTCCCAGAGCTGGGATTGCAGTCACAAGGCCCATGCCTCCATGCTTGGTTTTTCATGAGTGCCATGGATCAGAACTCAGGCCCCTATGATGTCATAGCCAGCTCTTTACCCCCTTATTTCTCTCCCCATCCCAGAACAAGCTTTAAATATGTGGGCATTTCAGATCTAAGCTACAGCAGTGGTATAAAATGGAGTATAATGTTTTACCTTTTCTTTCCTGGCTTCAGAAACTACATATTCTTGTGATGTTTTCTATTCCGAGAACAATGTATCTGAGCAAAATCAGAGAATACCCTAGGAAGAGGGACAGGTACAGTTTTGTGCAGCTACTTTAAGGATCTTAAAAAAAAATTGTTCTCCCAAATGTTATCAGTAATTCTTATGCACATTTCTCTCTTATTACCCTCACTTATCAAAATCATGTGTAAATACAGGAAAAAAATTTCCACTATCTGTATCTAAATTATGAAAGCAATGTATCTACAGTCATTGGAGCAGAGGAAAGTGAACTCCAACCTCAAAGGCAAGAAGGAAGTGAAGGTCTTCTGGGAAGGATACAAAGGTTCCTGCCAGACTGACTTTCTGACCTAATTGTGTAACCTGAAGGATTTACCTGGCCAGATTTCAAGTGGACAAATTAATAACGTCTTTAGATAGTGTTAGAAAAAAAAGTCAAGAAGCTAGTTTTTTCTTTGTTGTTAAATTGTGGTTAAAAAAATTAATCATCTTGTCGGGTGTGGTGGCACACGCCTTTAATCCCAGTACTTGGGAGGCAGAGGTAGGAGCATCACCATGAGTTCAAGGCCACCCTGAGACTACATAGTGAATTCCAGGTCAGCCTGGGCTAGAGCAAGGCCCTACTTTGAAAAACCAAAAGAAATTAACCATCTTAATTATGCTAAGTATACAGTTCAGGGGTGATCAATAAATATATTTATATCATTGTGCAATGGAATATTTCCACATCACTGGACACTAACTCCCCTTACCCAGATCCTCGGGCCCTGGCAACTTCCTATCTACTTTCTGCCTCTGTGAATTGGTCTGTTTCAGGTGTCTCATGTGAGTGGAATCACACAATGTCTGACCTTTTGTGATGGGTTTATTTCACCTTGAAAAATGGCTTCAAGTTTCATTTACTGTAGCAATGCCATGATTCCTTCTTTCTTAAGAGGGGATAATGTCCAATAATAGGTACAGATTTCCCTTTGCCACTCGTGTGTTGACGGACATTTGAATGGCTTCACCTTTTTAAAATTTTTTTTAATTTATTCATTTTCAAGCAGAGAGAGAGAGAGAGAGAGAGAGAGAGAGAGAGAGAGAGAGAGAGAGCGCACCAGAGCCACCACTTTGTGGGTCGGCTTATGTGAGTACTGGGGAATTGAACCCGGGCCTTAGGCACTGGAGGCAAGTGCCTTAACCACTGAGCCATCTCTCCAGCCCTGGCTTCACCTTTGGTCTATGGTGAAAGATGCTACTGTGGACATGTCCCTGCTTCTGGTTCCTTTGGATGGATACCCAGACATGGGCTGGATGAGTGACAAGATAGCTCTACATGTAATCTTTGAGGAACTGTAACACTATTTTCCATAAACTTTGCAATATTCTCTGTTATCACCATGTAAACGTACTATCTCCTCTCCCTGAAATAGGTTAAATTTTAGATAAGAAAGAATCAGTTGGAAATAAGAATTCACAGAGCAATAAACATGAAACAACCTTGTTTTCCCCAAAAAAGAGGTAAATATTTTGATTATTTAGAATTCACATGTCTGAATCATGAAATTCTATCATCCATTTTCTGCAAAGTGTGATGAGAAACCTACTCGTTGGCCAAACTTTCAGTTTCTGCTTCTAGAAATCCAGGTTATAATGCTAAAGGCTTAAAGAAAACAAGTTACTTTATTTTCATTAGTGTGTTACCTCAACCCTGTCTCCCACCACCACTGCCTAGAGCATGGGAAGTGCTGAGGAAAGAAGTAAGTTCTTTCTTTTCCATGCCCGACCCAAGATACCATTACATTGACAGTATAGAACAGGACAAAAAGCATAAAATCCACTGATCTGGATTCAAGGCTTACGAACAGAATTGCCAGCTATAATTGATGCCTTCTAGTTAAGAGTAATATTTAAATCTTTTTTGTTTGTTTGTTTGTTTGTTTTTGAGGTAGGGTCTCTCTCTAGCCCAGGCTGACCTGGAATTCACTCTGTAGTCTCAGGGTGGCCTTGGACTCATAGTGATCCTCCTACCTCTGCCTCCCGAGTCCTGGGATTAAAGGCGTGTGCCACCACCCCCAAAGAGTGATATTTATACCATGTAAAGTATGCTCCATGTGACACGTAAGACATAGTTATGCTAATACATTCTGCAATATTGAGCTGAAACTCAAATTTAACTGGGTATTCTTTATTTTGATTTACCAAACTTGACATTCCTAGATGATTCCCACACTGATCTGTGGGAACTTCAAACACAAGGCTGGAAGAGGTAATGGAGGGAAAGCCTGGGACACTAGGGGGCGTGGAAGAAGTGAGAGAGAGGCCCTTCCAGACTTTCAGAGAGGAAGAGGTCAGTGCCATCTGTCAAATCCCCATCACACACACACACACACACACACACACACACACACACACACACACATTGCAGAGCTCTGAAGACCAAAAGAAGACAGGAGTGACTTCAGGAAGCCCCAGAAGGGGTGGAACAGCTAAGCACCCAGGACACTGAGAGACAGTGAGACTCATATCCATCTGTAAGAATGTCCCCAGATACTGACCACAGGACCCACAAAGGGAGAGCTTGTGTGACCAGCTTCCAGGGATATCTGAGCCTCACAGGGACCCTGCCAAAGGAGGAGCAGTGGACATTTGAAAGTGAGGTTCTATTAGCCTCTTTTAATCCATTGGTATTGCTCCTTGCTGCCCCAAAACTAGCAGGTGTGCGAGCGTGTACACACACACACACACACACACACACACACACACACACACCCCTTCCAAAAGGGACATTCTAACAGACCAATGCTAAGTAAACTTCTCAAGAGCCATAGCATTCACACGGCCCTGAGCCTTCTGTCCAGATTGGCAGCATGTTCTGACATAAATGACCCAGCCTGTCACTGAGTCCCCCAACCTTCCAGGTATCAAGGAACTTCTTCAAAGTTAGGGAGACACTAGTGACAATAAACCCAGTCAGTGCCAAAAAACATACAGTACAGAGAAGTCTTACCAAACACCAAGGTATTATCAGTCCTGAGCCTACTGTTCAATTTTTCAGGAATTTCCTTTTCTGTGTCCTTAAGAGAAATACGAGAGCTGGAAAACGAGTAATCCTTTCGCAGGCTCCCATTCACTTCAACCTTCACACATTCTCTCTTCAAGAAGCTCAAGAGCCTGAGAGCTGGAGAGATTGCTCAGTGGTTAAAGGTGCTTGATTTTGTAACCTGGAGGCCTGGTACCCACATAAAGCCAGATGCACAAAGTGGTGTGTTCCTTTGCAGTTCCTTTGCAGTGGCAAAAGGCCCTGGCATGCCCATACCCACTTTCTCTGACTTCCTCTTTCTCTGTGTCTCTCTCGCAAATAAACAAATAAATAAAAATCTTTTTTTTTAAAGCTTGGCATCTTGGAACCAATACAAAATTCTCAGAGGCCATTCACCTGCTATGTCTGTATGTCCTTAGAAAATATAAAATCTACTGGAAGTCAGGGTGATGCTTCAAGTCAGGGTGAACACTTTTCTTGCCAGGGTCACTCTTATTAGATGAAGAAAACATGAAAATACAGAATTCTAGGCTTACAGATTGGCCTGAGACACACACCAGGTACAAAAGCCAGGTGTCAGGTCAATTTGGCAGAAGAGGAACCCTGACTGGCTACTATGAAAACATCTCTCAATGTATTACTTGCATTTATTATTCTTGGGAACCAATCAGAAAGAGAAAACTGAGCTGAATCTTGAAAAAAGATCTTTAAATCTGACTCAACCCTGCACTGAGAGGGCTGAGAATTTATGGTCACAGAGCAAGAAACCATTGTCCAGGAAGTTTGTCAGACATGTCCATGAGTAATGATTGCCCATATGATATGACATGAGGGTTCTGGGAAATGTCATGCATTTGTAGGTCACGTGTACCAGATGTTGCCAATATTAGTTAATAAAGACATCTATGAAAATGTATGGGAGGAAGAAAAAACACATAAATAAACGTCATTTAGTGGGGTGTTCAGCACTGGGACATCTCTATCACACTTCCTGAGGCTCAGGGTCTATTGTGGAAGAGGTGGAGGAAAGATTGTAAGAGCCAAAGGAAGGGGAGGACTGCTTACAAGGCAGGCTTCCAGACACAAGATGGCCTTGATATTCATGACTTCACAGTGCCTGATAATACCTACGCATAATGGGAGGGAAAGATGATGATATGGAAGCAAAATAGAGACTAATTGAAAGGGGGAGGAGATATGAGGGAGATTGGAGAAGGAATTATAATGGATTATTGTCTATAATTATTAAAGCTATTGATAAAAACTTTTTTTGAAAAAAAACTTGTCATTGCAACTTAGATGATTGCTCAGAATTCTTGCCACATTGCAACATTGGACCAAAAGATCACCTGATCATAGTTTTGTGCAAAAACATTTTTTCTGCTGTGAAATCAAGCCAGCTCACTAAAGGACATCTCACAAACACCCAGTAATAACATGTTGTCTACCTACAGGGTTTTTCTCCTCTGGTTCTCAGAATATGTGTGTGTAGCATACATGATTCGAGATGACATAGGATTGTATTGTTATTTTGTGGGGGAAAAAAGAGAGTAGCAGCCATGTTGTGGATGTTTGGGTAATTGGAATATGTGAAGTAATTATTAATCAGCAAAATTCTCACTGGACAAATTTGGAAGCCACACAGAATATACTAAGGGCATGCCCCTGCCCCTGCCCCTGCCCTTACCCTGTGGAAAATGTAGCTTGGACATGGAAAACAATGGGTGTCATCTAAATGTTAGCTACAGGTATCAAGCTGGAATGTGACCTCCATCTCTTCTCTCCCGTGCCAGGTCCATGCAGTCTGCACACGTGAGCTCACCCTAAGCAAAGGGACAAAAGCTCTGCTGTGGTCTCCTCATACTGGATTCGACCACATTAGTCAGCAGCTCCTACTGGCATCAAAGGCATCTTAGCTCACGTATTTGTTCACAGCTTTTCTATTATCTCCTTTGATTTACGTCTTTCTCTTCTACTAACCCCTTGTGTTCACCTACGTTAACATCCAAATACTCTTTATCAACCAAGTGTTCTCACTATATATATTTGTCCCCTGGGACAGAGGAATACAATGTACATCTGGCTTTATCTTTCTCCTTTCTCTTTCTTTTCTTCTTTCTTTCTTTCTTCCTTCCTTCCTTTCTCTCTCTCTCTCTCTTTCTTTCTTCCTTCCTTCCTTTCTCTCTTTCTTTCTTCCTCTCTCTTTCTCTTTCTTTCTTTCCTTTTTTTGGTCATTCTAGTTGAGCGACTGTCCTCACTGCGTCTCTCCACACAATTTCTCCATGTTTCATTGGGGGGTTCGGGGGGGGGGGTGGGCTGGAGAGATGGCTCAGTGGTTAAGGAACTTGCCTGCAAAGCCTGTTGATCTGAGTTTGATTCCCCAGTACCCACATAAAGTCAGATACACAGTGGCACTCGCACCTGGAGTTTGTCTCCAGAGGCTTGAGGCCCTGCTGTACCCCTTCTCTCCATCTTATCTCTATCTCTCATCTTGCAAATAAATAATAATAATAATAATTTCAAAAAGAGTGTGAGGTTATCTCTCTTTGACCTGATAATTTCACAATAAAGTTAGAAGCCTGCCCATTGCCTCTCCTCACAATATCGACAGCCCTGAGCACCAACTCAGCTCAACCAGAAACACTCTGAAATCTTTCCTTCAAATCAAAAGAGAAGCTTCTGAGATCTTATTTTCTTTAGGAGGAGCTAAGACAAAAGCTCATCCCATCCTATGTGCTTGGATGAGAGAACATTCCAGTACACTCCCAAAAGGGAAAAAAATGGGACTAGTGTCTTTGCTTTCATTCCCACCCTAAGTACAAAAGAGTGAATGATCAGACTGGCAGTGTAACTAGATTCCATTGCCCCAACTCGGGTTGTCTGGTGACTGTGATCAGCAAACTTGGGACAGAGGACAGCCTGTTTGTGACGCTACCCCCAGCTTGATTTGGAAATTGGTTCAACCCACCAGGAAGCAATCTGGAAATCTGATGGTCGCTTCTCTTCTTCACCACACTTTCCAGTGCGCTTCCAGTGTGAAAAGCTGACATTCAGCCATCTCGTCACATTGTCT
>PVHP010036958.1:0-17626 GCA_004024765.1 Zapus hudsonius
AGAAGTGATGGTGATAACTTTCATATGCTGGCTTCTCAGGCTGACCCAGAACTGCAGCCATGCACCCAGGGCAGCACATGAACCCAGCACTCAGCTGTGCTGCAGGGTGTGGGATAGAAGCCGCCAGGCTGTGGTCATCATGGGGAATAAGAAGCCAGGGAAGAGGGCTGGACCTGTGTCCTTTGAGTGGTTCTCTCAATGCAAGCCAGGGTGTCCTGGGATGTGTGTGACTCCGGAGGAGCAGTGGCCCTCTGTTTCCAGGCAGACACACACGGAGTCTTCCAGACAGCTGAAGCCAAGAAACACAATTGCCATTTCTGTTCAAGCACTGGGGCTAAGTAGAGGGTCTCCCTCCCTACACTGAGAGCCCCCACCTTGTCACAGCACCTAATGTTAACCACACAGTCTCAGCAGTCCACAAGCCTGCTCTCACGAGTACTCCAGGCACCACACTTACCTTTGGATGAGCTTTATCAGGACGTCATAGATCCTGCCTTCCCAGTACTGGTAGTAGGAGGCCAGCTTGGGGGCCCTGCCCGTGTTGGTATGTACTACCAGACCCTCGACCTTGGTCAGCAGAGGCCCAATGGCCATGTACCACCGGACCATGTGGTCCACATCTTTGGCCCTTTCTCTCTCAATGTGTTCAAAGAATTCCTTCACACCTGTAGAGAGGAATGGGAGCGACATACAGAATGCATAACACAGGTAAGACTTCATTGGAAACTCCATCCATGCATCAGACACCCATCATGGAAACACAAAGAGCCTCTAACCTGGCCCAAGTGGGAGGTAGTCAGCACCAGAAATCAGGATTTACCCTGATAGAAAAGCAAACAATGACAAGGCAGGGTGCCCGTAGCATGTGCTAGCACATCTCCACAGACAGTTGAGTGATTTCTGGTACCTTTGGACAATGGTGTTTTTCTCAAAGTCTTTATTGACTGGTTTTGAATTTCTTTTTGACTTGTCTAAGACCACTTAAAATGTCTCATGTAAACAAGTTAATGTAATTCCATAAAGCATAACATACTTGTCCATTATAAAGTTATACAGCCATGAGTGGTGGTGCACATCTGAATCTTGGAAGCACCTGGAAGTGCTGAGGCAGGAGGAGGGCAAGTTCAAAGCCGGCTTCAGCTACATAGAGAGATCCTGTCTCAAGGGAGGAGGGAGATCATTGACAAAGATATTGACTTTCACAAACTCAACAGTTTGTAGGGCTCAGGTGTGATCACAGCTAGTGTGTTTGACTAGTATGTATGGGACCCAGGGTTCTAGTCCAGAACTGAAAAGAGCAATAATAACAATTTGTAAAAACAAAAATTGCCGGGCCTGGTGGCACAAGTCTACTAGCACTCAGAAGGCTGAGGTTGGAGGATTGCTGTGAGTTCAAGGCCAGCCTGGGGCTACAGAAAGAGTTTCAAGGCTGCATGGGCTAGAGTGAGACCCTACCTTGAAAAACAAAACAAAAACAAAATTGAAGCAGCACAGAAAACATGGAAAATGTAGGGCAGAGCTACAGTGGCTTGGATGGTGAGGAATGGATTACACCAGCCACGAAATTTCAGGAATAAAGGAAACCACAGCCAAGGGACTTCTGGAGCATCCCCAGCTAGAGAAGCAAGAGCCGCCTACCTGGGAGCTCCTCCTCATTCTTAGGGGACGGGTACTTGAAGAGGTTGACAGCCTCTATCAGCAAGAGTCGGGAAGCAATGTCGTCAGCATTCTTATGAATCTGGTGCACCAGAGACTCGAACTTGCCGATGGCCTGCTTACACCGATTGATATAGTCAGCGATCCCTTGGGGAGAAAAGAGAGAGACACTCAACTCCAACTGCCATTCTCATCCCTCCCACCAACATCTGTAACACCCCCAATGACACGCCGTGGCAGGAAGGAAGGCCTGTGACCAAAATCAACTGAGCTCAGGAGCACTGGTTTAGGTTCTATCCACTTATATAAGCTAAGTTTCCTCCATGGCCATCTTGGCCCCAGGGGAAAGCAGCAGACCTGCCCTTCTCACTGCCTTGGCTCTCCCGGAAGCCACGCCGGGCTTCTCATCTACAGCAACTTTTGGCCCACAGGTTGGAAACTTGAGAATGTAAGTAAAACAAGTCAGGCTAAGGACAAACATTCATGTCCCATACTGCATACACTTGCACGCTCGCACGTGCGCGCACACACACACACACACACACACACACACACACACACACACACACACACTTCCTCTCAAAATTGACCAGACCGAACTATAAAATGTGAAGCTGCTGAAAGTTTCTGTGTGTATGTGTGTATAAAGTATGTGTAGTGTTGATGGAGACTCAGGAGAAAGCTAGCCTCTTTTAGACAGTTTCAGTTCGGGTCAGAAACCCAAAGAGAACCAGAAGATGCCACCCAGCCTTGGCAGGAATGGAACTCTGTCTGATCCAGATTCATCAACAACAGCTGCAACTCCCCTGCTGCCCACAGTCTAGCACACTATCTAGGTGGGCTGGGCTTTGGGGTCGGCCCCCTTGACTCTGCAAACTCACCAGGCCTTTCTCCTACAGACCTGAATCTGATGAAGAATGCATTTTCAAGTGACTATAAAGGCTGGTCCGTGCTGTTTCCCCTCTCTGCCCTGTGAGCTCTGTCTGGACACGTGTAAGCATCTGGCTGGGTAGGGAAGAACATTGTTTCTTGGCCTGGGTAGTTTTCGGCTTGTCTCCTACCTACTTTGGGGTAACTTATCACTTTAATTATATTTATGACTTTTTTTCTAATCTCTGGCTCTACCACATGTGTGTTTTCTTTTTATTCCAGGTTTACTACATGGGTATTTCCTCTAAACTCTGGGCCTGTGTGATTTCTCTAAACTCAGGTAACCATGGAAGTAACTCTCCTTCCTTCCCATTTCTCATCTGAATTTCCTGGGCTCTGCTCTGGTACTTCATCTCTTCTATTCTAAAGCCAAAACCACTTACTCTTAACTTTTTTCCCTGGAGAGATTCAAGGTAGACGCTGTGCCTTCCACACAAGTGCAGGCTTCTTCTACATCTTTCTACATGAGCTCCCAGGTCCTCGCTTGTGCTCCAGCCTTTTCCTGGGCCCTGATTTCCCTTCAATAAGCCCCACAATTTGGGATTTCTCCCTAAATAAACTCAGTAATTCATAATTTATTCTTCTTGGGTTGGTTTTTATCAATTCTTTAGTAAAAATAGGGTAAGGACACACAATTGGGGGTTATAAGTTTGAGAGACACCTCCTGAAACCCCCAAATCCTGCATCAGTGTGGTGAGTGATACATATCCGTGTGTGTGTGTGTGTGTGTGTGTGTGTGTGTGTGTGTGTGCTTGGAGTTACAGACGCACATGGCCATGCCCAGATTTTTACATGGGTGCTGGGGAATCAAACCCCTGCCTCATGTCTTCTCAGGCCTTCATGCTTAAACAGCAATGCTCTCACACACTCAGCCATCTCTCCAGCCAGAGCTGCAACAATTTAAAAAATATTTTATTTATTTATTTATTTATTTATTTATTTTCAAGGAAAGAGAGAAAGAGAATGGGTGTTCCAGGGCCGACAGCCTCTGCAAATGAACTCCAAAAGCATGTGATACTTTGTGCATCTGACTTTATATGGGTTAGGCCTTGCAGCCAGGTGCCTTAACCACTGAGCCATTTGTCCAGCCCAGCTGCAACAATTTTATAAGGAAATGATAACACAAAGGAAGTTCTTCAGACCTAGGGCTTGTCAATGCTTCTTTCGCCTCATGCCAAAAACACGATCCATTAAAGGAAAAATGGACAAACAGGACTTTGTGAGATTGTAAAACGTGTGCACAATGAAGGGCCATGCAGATAAAGACAAAGCATCACTGAGGGAGGAAATACATACTAATCAGATTCCCAGCAATACACAGCTCTCAACTGCAACTGTAGCAGAGTGACATGCTTGCCTAGCATGAGTGAAGCAAGGCTCTGGGTTCCATCCCCAGACCCACATGCTCACACATACAAAAACCTCAACAGTAAGAAAAGTCCATGATCTCATTAGCCTCTAACTGCTGAGCTCCATAAGCCTGACAACCAGCATTCAGGTCCAGCAAGACACAAAGTGATGTACCCTACACACAGATGGTGTGGGAGGTGGAGTCAGGAGAATTCTGAAGCTCATTGGCCAGCTAGTCTGACCTTTCCAGCAGCAAACAAGAAGAGACATCCTCTCTCAAACAAGGTGGATGGAGGGGACCAACCCTAAGATTAGCGCTGATATCCACTTGCATGCCATGCAAACACCCTCCCATATATACACATACTTAGAATAATACGCGCACTCAGGCTGAGAAAATGATTCAACAGTTAAAGATGCTTCCTTGCAAAGCCTGCTGGTCTGGGTTTGATTCTCCAGGACCCATGTAATGCCAGATACACAGAATAGAATATGTACTGGTTCATTTGCAGAAACAAGAGGCCTGATGCACCCATACTCATTGGTTTTCATCCTCATTTTCTCTCTCTCTCTCTCTCTCTCTCTCTCTCTCTCTCTCTCTCTCTCTCTCTCTCTCTCTCTCTCTCTCTCTCTCTCTCTCTCGCCCAGGTTGACCTGGAATACACTATGTAGTCTCAGGGTGACCTCAAACTCTGATTAATCCTCCTATCTCTACCTCCCAAGTGCTGGTTATTAAAGGTGTGTGCCACCATGTCCACAACTCTCTCTTTCTCTCCTCTCTCTCTCTTTTGCAAATAAATGAAAATATTTATTTAAAATATTTTGGGCCAGGCATGGTGGCATACGCCTTTAGTCCCAGCACTCAGGAGGCAGAGAGGTAGGAGGATCACCATGAGTTTGAGGAGACCCTGAGACTTCATAGAGAATTCCAGGTCAGTCTGTGCTAGAATGCGACCCTACCTCGAAAACCACCCAAAAATTTAAAAAAATATTTTGGAGGTCTGGAACGATGGATCAACAGTTAAGGTGCTTGTCTGCAAAGTCGAACCACCCAGGTTTGATTTCCCAGTACCCATGTAAAGCCAGATGCACATGCATCTGGAGTTCATTTGCATTGGCTAGAAGCACAGGCATGAACATGCCGCCCTTCTCCTTGCAAATAAAGATTTTTTAAAAAATATTTTTGGCCAAACATAGTAGCACATGCCTTTAATCCCAGCATTTAGGAGGAAGAGGGAGGAGGTTCTCTGTGAGTTCAAGACCACCCTTAAACTACATAGTGAATTCCAGGTCAACCTGGGCTACATGGAGACCCTACCTCAAACAACAACAACAAAAATTAATATCTCTCTGTATTACTTCTTGCAAATGCCAACAATTATTTTAATTAAAATGTAATTATTTTAAATTAAAAATGCAACTATTTTTAATTAAAAATGTAAAAGTCTGTTTTGGAGGCATGAGGTCAGTAGGGTGTCAGAATGGCATTGCAGAGAAAGCTTGGGAATTCATTCTACATGTCACATGGTATATTTTATTAAACCTCAAAAATTATTTTGTTAGCCAGGCATGGTACCTTACACCTATAATCCCAGAATTTGGAAGGCTGAATTAAGAGGATCACCATGAGTTGAGGCCAGCCTGGGCTACACAGTGAGTTACAGGTCAGCCTAGGCTACAGTGATACTCTGCCCCCCCCCCCAAATTATTTTGTTAGTGATGATCTTCCAAATGAAAACAGATGGGTCTGTCACCAAAAGGGTTGAAGATTTGTTATAACTGAAAGAATAGTTGAGATCATATAGGAACTACCTATTAATGATGACCCATTCCTAAATTAAGCTAAATTTCTGGGAAAAACTATTTTCTTAGTTAACTATTAACTATTTCTATACCTTCAAACTTTATAATTCAGCTAAAACAATCTGGAAGAATTACCATTTACCCCAAGCAGACTAGGCGACCAGCAGCAGGTTGTTACCTAGTGAATTCCAGTTGAGCCTCTTGTATCCAGATCTGAATACCCTGAGCAGCTCCTGGGCATGGTCATCCAGCAATAAGGTCTCTGCATCATTCAGCGTGCCAACGAGCTGGTGGTAGTGGTCCAGTATGCGCTGGATACCATCCGTGTACCTGTTCACCAAGGCGGAAACAGGGAGGGATGCAGGATAAGATGGAAAGCTCACAGGAAGCTTTGCGTTTCTGACCCAGAACTCTGTGGCCCAAAATAGCCTCACACTCATGGTTGGCCCTACTCCCTCAGTCTCCAGAGTGCTGGGATTGCAGGTGTGAGCCACCACACCACATCAGCACCCACCAAAGTCATGACCTGCCTGCAGTTCTGATCAGATTTGTAGAAAGCTGAGGATGTGGCTCAAGGGTAGAGCCCTTGCTTGACATGTGCAAGACCCTGGGTTTAAGCACCAGCACTGGAAAAATAATATTTGCAGAACTTGAAACAATACCAGTCTTCTAACTTCTTTAAAAAAATATTGGTTGCTTTTTATTAAAATCGTATTTGGGCTCTTCTCCCACAGGCCCCATGTCTCATGACTCTCCTCTCTCACAGACCCCTGGGTTCTGGGCTCTCCTCTCTCACAGGCCTCCAGGTCCTGAGGCTCTCTTCTCCCACAGGCCCCCATGCTCACTACTCTCCTCTTCCATCAGCACCCATGCCCCGTGACTCTCCTCTTCCACAGGACCCCTTGCCCCATAGCTCTCTTCTCCCAGAGGCCCCTGAACCCTGTGGCTCTCTTCTCTCATAGGCCTCTGGGCCCCATAGTTCTCCTTTCTCCCAGGCCCCTGGGCCTCACAGCTCTCCTCTCTCAGAGGACCTGAGGCCCCATGGATCTCCATTCTCCCAGGCCCCTGAGCCCCATGGTTCTCCTCTCTCACAGGCCCCCTGGACCTGCAGGCACCTGGGCCCTGTGGCTCTCCTCTCTCACAGGCCTCTGAACCCATGGTTTTCCTCTCTCCTTGGCATCCGGGCCTGTTGCTACCCTCTGTCCTGGGACTCTGGGCCTGTGGCTACCCTCTCTCCAGCCTCACAGCTTTCTCCCCAGGCCTCCTGCTGGCTGCTGCAGCTTTTGCACTCCAGTCCAGAGGTGTCTAGAGCAACCTCCTGGTGGCAGAGTCTGAAAACTCTCAGATGGACATAGAGAGAAGGTAGATGTATTGCCACCCAGCATTCCCAGGGAGAAATCCACAGCTTTGACAGACAGTTACAGCCCCAGACACAGCCACAGAGTTCCCCAACGAAGAGCCCCACCCATCTGCCTGAGCCACAAGGATAAGAGGAGAAGGTAGGTGTGACAACCATCACAAAGGTCAAAACATAATTAAGAATGTCTGGTGAGAGGTGCTGTGTGATGGAGTGAGGGGGCTGGGCACTAGTGTGTGTGGTGACTAGTGTTCCCTGCAAGAGCAAGACAGCAGAAACTGAGCCCAGTGAACCTAGAGCCTCTGCTCTCTTAAGGGGAAGGGTGGAATTCATTCCTGTGAGCTCCAGGTATATTTGGTTCTGGAGCTCTAGGGGTCACAATGGGTACAGTATCTAAAGTACCCCAGTTGGGGGAGAAGACCTGAGTGGTGACTCAGAGCCTGAGCACTCAGGTTCTGGGTGTTCCAGTCTGGTGAAGAATAGAACCTGCTGGGGGACAGGACTCCCCAGACAGGAGAGATATTTGTTGACTTTAAAACTAGTGCTGTCACATTGTTTGGGGCCTGAACACGCCGAATAGGTGAGGGCCAAGGGGGATTTGGGTCATGAACTGCAGGCTGATGAGAAGTTTGGTGCATTTGGGTGCTGAGCTCTAGGGGTGCCAGCACAACCAGCATCTGTACACCCCAACCTGGGACACCTGGGCTGCATGCTCCAAATCTGTGACATGTGAGGGGTGTCTGGAGATGCTGCTCTGGCAAAGAGAACAGTGATTCTGGCTCCTGCACCTGGGGCACCAGAGTAATAGGGGATCATCTGTGTGGAGCCTTTACACCTGCTCTATACTGCCTCAAATCAAACACATGCCAAGTATCAGGTACCAACCCAGAATAGTAGACATACTTCTGACCTCAACAGCATCTGCACTGGTGCTACTCCACACCAATCCAGCTCAAACCAAAACCAGATCAATTTCTGAAGAAATAAGACTTTTATACCGCTACAAACCTCCTATGCCCTCCACACTCATCTTCCAGCACTCCCATGGTGCCTCATTCCAATTAAACTAGAGAGCAATAGTTCTTGGGCAGACACCTGCCAGGGGGTGGGTAACAGGGTGATTCTTACAACCCACCAAGCAGGGATAGAAGGGCAAAGAGGAACAAGGAGGTCTGCTCTAAAACACCCCTGAGCCGCAGTAGCAAGACACAGTGTTGACTACAGCCAGAGAAGATCTCTGACCTCCGTACCATATTATATACCAAACCAGCCCAGAACCACTGACATATCTGTAACCTCTGCAACTCAACACATCTGTGGTTACAATGCTATCCCAAACCTCACTGGTACCCAGAAAAGAACACTCACAGAATACCCAACAAGAACCTATATTGGCTCCTGCATTAAAAAACTAGATCTTTCTACAGAAGTGGGCAGAAACCAATGCCAAAAAGACATAGAAATTCAAGCTGAGACTCCTCCACCTGGGACTCCTAGTCCCACAATGGAAGAAGCCAGTGCAAACACAAGGGAGCAACAGAACTACAATCCCAAAATAAGAACAAAATAACTTCAGGTCATAACTACAATGAGATCATGACAGGATGATGACTGAGATGGAAACTGTCAAAAAAGACATAAATGAGATGAAACTCAACAACACGAGCATAGCCATCAGACTCAACTTAATGGAGAAAAATCAGAATGACTTCAAGAATGCATTAAGTGAACTGAAGGTGAACCAACTATGTGAGGAGCTCCATAATCAGCTGATCCAGTTTGATGAGGACTTAACGAAACTTAAAAACGAATTCCAGGAAATATTAACAAAAACAAAACTATATTGGAAATTGGAACTCACCAGAGAAATAGAGACTATGAACAAAAATATAACAGAAACCAATAATCAAACAGAGGTTTAAAAAACCTCCTTTGAATACTTCAGTCCCAGAGTTGATAACCTGGAAGACAGATTCTCAGACCTTGAAGACAAGACAGAAGAAATTAACAGAGAATTCATAACCTTCAATAAATTAAAAATGTGAACAAAATATGAAGGATCTATGGGATACCCTAAAGAGACCAAATATCAGGATCACATGGATCCCAGTGGGAGAAGAAACCCAGTCAAGGCATAGAAAACATTTTCAACAAAATTATAAAAGAAAAGTTTCCTACTCTTACAGGAGAAAGGCCAGTCCATATACAACAAGCCCACAGAAATCTAAACAGACAGGACCAAAGAAGGAACTCTCTAAGACATATCTTATTTAAAATGCTAAACAAAAAAAGCAAAGAGAGAGTGCTCAAAGCAGCAAGAGAGAAACAACTCATCACTTATAAAGGCAAACCCATTAGACTTACTTCTCATTAGAAACCATGAAGGCAAAAAGGGCTTAGAACAATGGTCTCCTAGGCATAAATAATTATGGCTTTCAACCTAGACTACTGTACCCAGTAAAGCTACCCTTCATAATAGATGGAGACTTGAAAGTGTTCCATGATAAAAGCCAGCTTTATGATTACATGAACACAAAGCCAAACTTACATGGATACTATGGGAGATATTCCTCAAAGAGACAAGCAATCTATCTTAGGAGTCAAATGGAGGGTGAGCATGATAAAAAAAAAAATATCATTGTGCTAATAATCACCATAATCCCTCCAATCTGGCAAGGCTTAAAGCAAACCTCATAGTTATAAATCTGAATGTAAGTGGACTTAACTCTCCTATAAAAAGATACAGAGTAGCAGGGTGGATCAGGAAATGGACCCTTCCATCTGCTGCCTTCAAGAAATGCACCTCACCTCTAAAGACAGAAATCTCCTTACAGTGAAAGGATGGAAAATGATCTTCCAAGCAAGTAGAAATAAAAATTAAAAAGTGGGTGTGGCTACATTAATATCTGACAAAATAGACCTTAAACCAAAATTAAAAAGGATAATAAAGGTCACTTCTTACTCAAGGGAATGATCCAATAAGAGGATATTACTATCATAAATATGTATTCACCAAATATAGGTGTACCACATTTCATAAGGCAAAATTTACTCAAAAACAAAACAGAAATAGACTCCAATTCCATCGTAGTAGGAGACTTTAATACACCACTATCATCTCTAGAGATTATCTAATCAGAAAGTCAACAGGGAAATAACAGAACTTAACACTACTAGACCTTCAGAACATTCCATCCCAAGGCCACAGAATATACATTCTTCTCAGCAGCACATGGAACTTTCTCTAAAATAGACCACATAATAGTAAATAAAACATGCCTCATCAAATTCAGAAAGATTGACATAGTCCCCTGCATCATATCAGACCACAATGCATAAAAGTTGGAAATTAACTATGGGAGGAGCAGCAGAAATTACACCAATTATTGGTGACTGAACAATATGCTATTAAACAATGAATGGGTCATTCAAGAAATCAAAAAGGAAATTAAAAATTTCCTATAAGTAAATGATAATGAAAATACAATATACCAAAACCTATGGACACAATGAATGAATTATTAAGATTAAGGGGAAAATTCATAGCCTTCATAACAAAGACAGAGAGATCTCAAATTAATCACCTAACCACCCACCTAAATGTATTGGAAAAACTAGAACAATCCAACCCTAGGAACTCAAGGTGAAAAGAAATAATTAAGATCAGAGATGAGATTAATGAAATGGAAATGAAGAAAACAATTAAATATAGATGAAGTGAAAAGCTGGTTCTTTGAAAAAATAAGATTGACAAACCCTTAGCCAATCTAATTAAAGAGAAGGCCCAAATCAACAAAATCAGAAATGAAAAGGGAGAAGTCACAACAGGCCCTAAAGAAATTGGGAGAATCATCAGGTCATTCTTCTAAAACCTGTACTCCACAAAATTGGAGAACCTGGAAGAAATGGATGAATTCCAAGACACCAATCACCTACCATAGCTTAACCCAGAGCAGATAAAGCTCCTAAATAAACCTATCACATCCACGGAGATTGAAAACATAAAAAAAAAACCCTCCCCAAAAGGAAAAGTCTAGGACCTGATGGATTCTCAGCCAAATTCTACCAAACCTTCATCACTGAACTGAAGCCACTTTTTCTGAAGCTTTTTTTGTGTGATAGGAAAAGAGGGAATGCTTCCAAACTCCTTCTATGATGCATCACCCTAATCCCAAAACTAGTCAAGACACAAGAAAGTAAAACTGGAGACCCATATCCCTGATCAACTTAGATGCAAATTCCTGAACAAAATCCTTGCAAATGGAATACAACAAAACATCAAAAATATTATCCACTTGGACCAGATAGGCTTCATCCCAGGGATGCAGGATGGATCCACATATAAATTGATTAATGTAATCTCCCACATTAATAGACTCAATCACAAAAAGCATATGGTCATCTCAAAGCAGAGAAAGCCTTTAACAAAATTCAACACAACTTCATGATCAAAATGCTAGAGAGGCTGGACATAGAAGGATTATACCTCAACATAATAAAGGCAATATACAAAACTACTAAAGCCTAAATCATACTCAATGGGGACAGACTCAAGGAGTTCCCACTAGAATCTGGAACAAGACAGGGGTGTCCACTCTCACCACTGCTCTTCAACATAGTGCTTGAAGTTCTAGCCCAAGCATTAATACAGAAGAAAGACATCAAAGGGATACAAATTGGAAAGGAAGAAGTAAAACTATCCCTTTTTGCAGATGGCATGATCCTATACATAGCAGATCCAAAGAATAGTATCAGTAAACTCCTGAAGGTGATAAATTCCTTCAGCACAGTGGCAAGATACACAATTAGCACACAAAATTAGCCTTCCTGTATGCAGAGGACATACATACAGAAAAAGAAAACAGAGAGACTGTCTCATTTTCAATAGCCTAAAAACAAATAAAATACCTTGGAATAACACTAAGGATGTGAAAGACTTTATAATAAAAACATTAAAACACTCAAGAAGGAAATGGAGGAGGATGTGAAAAGATGGAAAGATATTCAATGCTTATGGATAGATAGAATTAATATAGTAAAAATGGTAATTCTTCCAAAAGCAATATACAGATTCAATACCATGCCAATAAAAATCCCAACTTCATTCTTTACAGACATAGAAAAAACAATTTGGGGGGGGCGGAGCAAGATGGTGGACGAGTAGCAGCGTCACCAGGACTAAAGGTCCCTAAAGGTTTGATTTTCCATCTGGGATCCAAACCCCGGACCTCAGCTGGCCCTGAACCTAAGCCCACCCTCTCCTCAGCTCCTGTGCCAGCCCAGACAGGGTTCCCCAGTGGCTCTCTACTCTGCAGAGGAACAGAGAGTCACCCCTCCCCCAACCCAAGCTCCCGCCATCACCCACTGTCTCCTTCCAGCCACTTCCCAAGCCCTTGCCGGCTGAACACCTTTCCCTCCCGGGACCCTTCCCTCCAGCGCCCGATCCTTGGGTGCACTTGTCTCCCCAACCCACCTGCACACACAGGCAGACGAGCTCCTTGGGCAAACTGACCTAGCTCGGTTCCCAGAAGCCCACTCCGGACCGCAGCTGTTGGGCAGGGCCAGGCCTCAGGCAGATACCTGGGAACCTCTGCCACTGCTGGGAGGGCAGAGGCCAGTTCAGGTGGGTACCAGGGACCACATGTCACTGCCAGGAGGGCACAGGTGGCTTAGGCAGGTACCAGGGACTCTGTGCCACTGCTAGGAGGGCACAGGCAGCTCAGGCAGGTACCAGGGACCATGCGCCACTGCCGAGGGCACAGGCCAGTTCAGGCGGGTACCAGGGACTCTGTGCCATGGCTAGGAGGGCAGAGGCAGCTCAGGCGGGTACCAGGGACCACACACCACTTCTGGGAGGATACAGTCCAGGTGGGTACCAGGGACCACACACCACGGCCAGGAGGGCACAGGCCAGTCCAGGCGGGTACAAGGGACCATGTGCCAATGAAGGGAGGGCACAGGTTGGTCCAGGCAGGTATCAGGGATCCCACATCACTGCCAGGAGGGCACAGGCCGGTCCAGGTGGGTACCAGGGACCCCGTGCCACAGTTGGGAGAGCACAGGCCAGTTCAGATGGGTACCAGGGACCCTGCACCACAGTCAGGAGGACACAGGCCAGTTCAGGCGGATACCAGGGACCCCGCACCACAGCCAGGAGGGCACAGGCAGCTCAGGCAGGTACCAAGGACCTTGTGCCACTACTTGGAGGGCACAGGCCAGTTCAGGCGGGTACCGGGGACCACGCACCACAGCCAGGAGGGGACAGGCCCATTCTAGCGGGTACTAGGGACACTGTGCCACTGCTGGGAGGGCACAGGCTAGTTCACGCAGATACCAGGGAAACCACGCCACAGCCAGGTGGGCACAGGCTGGTTCAGGTGGGTACCAGGGACTCTGTGCCACTGCCAGGAGGGCACAGGCAGGTACCAGGGACCTCACGCCACAGCCAGGAGAGCACAAGCCAGCTCAGGCAGGTACCAGGGCCCCGTGCAGCCCCATAGCCATTGGTAGGGAACAGGTGGCCTCAGGTGAGCCCTAGGAACCCAGCGCCACCCTGTAGCTGACAGGCAGGCCTAGGCCTAGTCAGAACCACTGTATATATGAGGGCACATACAGTCCCAGAAATGGACCCAGCTGCTTTCCTATCCCAGGACCTGGCTGCCTCTCCCACCTGGGGACCTAGCTGCCTTTCCTGTCCCGGGACCCGGCTGCCTTTCCCACCAATAAACCCAGTTGCTTTCCCATCCTGGGACCCGGCTGCCTTTTCCGCCCAGGGACCCAGCTGCTTTTACTGCCCGAGGACCCGGCTGCTTTTCCCGTCCAGGGTCCAGCCTGGGGACCCAGCTACTTTTCCAGCCCAGGGACCTGGCTGCCTTTCCTGCCTGGGACCGAGGCTGACTTTCCCACCTGGGGGATGGAGGCCACCTTTCCCATCCAGGGGACTGAGGCCACCTTTCCTGCTCGGGGACCCAAAGCTGCCTTTCCCACCTGGGGGAACGAGGCTGCCTTTCCTGCCCGGGGGACCGCGGCTGCTCCCCCCCCCCGGACTGCGGCTACTTTCCTGTGCCTGTAGAATCACGGCTACTTTCCCACACTCGGGGAACCCAGAGATTCCTTTCTCACGCCAGAGGAACCCAATGGCTCCTTTCATGTGCCCAGGTAACCCGCAGCTTGTTTGCAGAGCCCGGGGAATCCAGCAGCTCTGTTAGCACACCTGGGGAGTGTAGTGGCCACATTCCCGCACCTGAGGAGCTCAGCTGCTCCTTTCCAGTGCTCAAGGAACCCAGCAGCTCCCAGAGAAGCTCAGCTGCTCCCTTCCTGCACCAAGAGAGCCCGGTGGCTCTGTTTCTGCTCCTGAGGAACCCATCAGCCCTTGTCCCTGCACCCAGAGAACCCAGCAACACCAGTTCCAGGGAACTCAGCAGCCCTACCCCCTTCTGCCCCTCCCCCCACGTCCCCATCCCCTGGGCATGCTGACCCCTGCGGGCCTGCTCCCCACACCTGCCCACTCCGGTGGCCCCACCCCCTGTACCCATGACCTCCGGGGGTCCGCTACCCCCCCAAGACCACCAACCCCCACAGCTCCGACCCCTGACCCTGCCCCAGTGCCCACTGCCCCCTGCTGTCCCCCACGACTGCCGACTCCCACAGCTCTGTCCCCCCACACCCACTGACCCCTGCAGATATCTCAAAGGCATCCCATCAACGGCCTCAAGTGGAATCGAAATGGGCAGATGCAAGAATATTATACCAGCTGAGGAAACCATGCCCAATGACAACAATACCACTAAAGAGACAGAGCGGAGGCAGGCCCAGGATGACACAACACTAAACCCTGATCATACTGGCACAGATCCTAAGGAGAACTTAATGTTAGTCATGCAAGAAAAGATGGACCAACATATTGAAAGGGTACTAAGTCAGCTCATTAGCTTTGCCACCAGGCTTAGAGGACAACCAAATGGACAAACTGAAGGTATCAAAAACCAGCTTTCCAAATTAACCGAAGACATCTGCAAATATAAGAATGACTGTCAGGAAGAAGTAATTAAATCAAACCTTGAAATGAAATCACATCTCAACAGGATGATAGAAGCAACCCAAAGAGAAGTTGCAGAAAACAAAAACCATATTGAAATAATAAGAACATCCCTAGAATCTCTTACCAACAGGATCAATCACTGGGAAAACAGAACCTCGGACATGGAAGACAGAACAGAGGAGAATTCGAGGGAAACCAGAACCCTGACAAAATTCAAAAGAGCAAGTGAACAAGACTCAAGGGAAATGTGGGATACCATAAAAAGACCTAATCTCAGGATCATGGGGATCCCAGAAGGAGAAGAAAACCAAACTAGGGGCATAGAAAATATTTTCAACAGAATTATTCAAGAAAACTTTCCATACTTGGCAAGAGATAGTCCTGTACAACCAAAAGAGATATGGAGGACCCCAAACAAATTGGACCAAAGGAGGAACACCCCAAGACATATCTTAGTTACAATGCCAAACACTGAGGATAAAGAGAGAGTCCTTAGAGCAAAGAGAGAAAGGAAACTCACCTATAAAGGAAAACCCATCAGAATCACCTCAGAATTCTCCAGAGAAACTTTAAAAGCCAGGAGAGCGTGGAACAAAGCGATCCTAGGCCTAAAGAAGTAAGGATTCCAACCTAGACTACTGTACCCAGCAAAGTTATCCATCAAAATAGATGGAGAAATGAAAGTATTCCATGAAATTAACCAGCTCTACAATTACTTGAACACAAAGCCAAACCTTCAGAAGATATTTCACGAAGTATCCCATGTAAATGAGACAAACATCCGACCTCAGGAAAAGAACAGAGAACAAGGAAGGTAACACCAAAGAGATAACAACAACAGCTCAGATACAAACCTCCATATTCTCTCCAACATGGCAGGGTTTAGTAACTTTGAATGTAAATAGACTCAACTCTCCTATAAAAAGACACAGGATCTCAGGCTGGATCAGGAAAATTGACCCTTCCATCTGTTGCCTTCAAGAAACACACCTTATTGCTAAAGACAGCAACCTACTGAGAGTAAAAGGGTGGATAACAATTTTCCAGGCATTTGGGAATAATAAAAAAGTGGGTGTAGCTACTCTAATATCTGAAAAAATAGACTTTAAACTGACAGCAATAAAAAAAGGACGATGATGGCCACTTCCTACTCATCAAGGAAAAGATACAACAAGAAGACATCACTATATTAAATATGTATGCACCAAATGCAAGGGCCCCTCAATTCATTAAGCATAAATTACTCAAAAGCAAAGCAGATATAGATGCCAACACCATCATAGCAGGAGACTTTAACACTCCACTGTCATCACTAGACAGATCGTCCAAACAGAAGACAAGCAGGGAAATCAAGTTGCTAAATAGCACCATAGACAAACTAGGGATAACAGACATTTACAGAACATTCCATGCCAAGGACACAGATTACACATTCTTCTCAACACCGCATGGAACCTTTTCCAATATTGACCACTTACTGGGCCATAAATCATCCCTCCACAAATTCAGAAAGATCAATGTAATCCCCTGCATCATATCAGACAACCATACATTAAAGCTAGAAAGTAACAGTGGGAAAAGATCCAAAAATTTCAATAGATATTGATGACTGAACAACTCGCTCCTGAAAAATGAATGGGTCAAACAAGAAGTCAGATAGGAAATCCAGAATTTCCTAGAAACAAATGATAATGAGGACACAACCTCTTAGAACTTGTGGAACACAAGGCAGTCCTAAGGGGGAATTTCATTGCACTAAATGCCTTCATAATGAAGACAGAGAGGTCTCAAATCAACCAGCTATCCTCCCACCTAAGGTCATTAGAACAGATGGAAAAACCCAACCCTAGGAGCTCAAGATGCAAGGAAATAATTAAGATCAGAGCTGAGATTAATGACTTGGAAACAAAGAAAACAATTTTAAAAATAGACAAATCAAAGAGTTCGTTCTTTGAAAAAGTCAATAAGATTGACAAACTCCTGGCCAACGAAGAACAATCAAACGAATCAAACGAAGAACAGAGAAGGCTCAAATCAACAAAATCAGAAATGACAAGGGTGAGATCACAACAGACCCTGAAGAGATTGGAAATACCATCAGGTCATACTTCCAAAACCTCTACTCCACAAAATTAGAGAACCTGGAAGAAATGGAAAAATTTCTTTACACCTACCAACTACCAAAGCTTAGCCCAGAGCAAATAAAGATGCTAAATAATTTGATCATAATCACAGAGATTGAATCTGTAATCAAGAACCTCCCCAAACGGAAAAGCCCAGGTCCAGATGGTTTCTCAGCCGAATTCTACCAAACCTTCATCATAGAACTGAACCTCTCTTTTTGAAGCTTGTCAGGGGCATAGAAAAAGAGGGTAGACTCCCAAACTCCTTCTATGAAGCTAGCATTGCCCTAATTCCCAAACCAGGCGAGGATACAAGAAAAGAAAACTACAGACCCATATCCCTGATGAACTTGGATGCAAAAATCC
>PVHP010036959.1:0-17723 GCA_004024765.1 Zapus hudsonius
ATTCATGCAGGCAGTCAGGGGCTTACGACACAACTTTGTCAAGGTTATCTCAGCTCATCCCAGCCAAGGGTGCAGCCTGCCCAGGTGTGGGTGGGCCTCTTCCCCTCTAAGCCTCCACCTCCAAAATGCTGGGCTTACAGGTATGTGTGTGTGCCACCTTGCCTGTTTTATGCAGTACTAGGGATCTAACTCAGCTTCATACATGTTAGGTAAGCAGTCTAGCAACCTAGCCCATTAGGAAGATTAAAGAGAAGTGAAAGAACGTATTCAGCTGTGGGCATTCGGTGAGCATTATCAAGTGCCTAATACAGAAAGAGAGGAGTGGACACTGATGGTGTAGCATAGCTCAACCCCACCTTCAGTTCTGCACTCACTTGCCATGTGCCATGCCACAGGCTTCAGCAAAGCTGGTTAGCCAGGCCAACCTCCCAGGCAGGGTGTTGTAAGGACTCAGCAAAGGTTCAGATGACAGCCTCGTGCACGGTGTCCAGGCATGAAGCTCCAGGCAAAGAGTGGCACACTACATTGCACAGCGCCTGATGCCTTCCTTCAGCTGTGGCCTGTGAAAGTCCTCCCTATGGCCTGTAAGGTGAAGATCACCCTTTTGCAGATGAGGATCCAGGTCTGCCGCACAGATGAGGGAAAAGCTCACATAGGCTTCTGACCAAGCTGCAGGCTCCTGTTTACTGGATGCTGACTGATGCCAGGGTCTCCTCACGGCAGGTGAGCCTGATGAAAGCAGCCTGCGGCGAGGATGAGCTGGGCAACATGAGCAAGACCTGCTCCCTTCTGGTTCCACCACAGCCCTGCCTGCCTGCCTGCCAGGCAGCATCTGCACAAGAGCACCCACAGAACAGTTTTGTACCCTCAGGAAAAGTGGCAGGGCTCAGAACAGCTTCCAGCAACCAGAAAACAAAAGGGTGAAGCCAAACCGTCCTACCACAAGTCAAAACCGCAAGTGCTCAGGAAAAAAGAAGTAGTGCTACACCACACATCCTGTGTGTAAAGCAACGTGTTAAAAGAGCTGCTCAGGCTGACCAACTCCAAGGTGCTGCTGTCCTGCTTCTGGGCTTTCCTCAGGAATGGTAGTCACCAGGCACCCAGGGAAATGCATCTACCTACAATGTCTACAGGGTTGGTTTCTATGGGGAGATCATAGCCATCTGGGTTTGGAGATGCCAAGTCCAGGCAGCCTGAACCAGTGCAAGGGCGTGTCTTGGCTTCCCACTTTTCAAGCCAGGGCACCTCCTTCCTTCCTCTTCCAATCTTTTGTTCTTGCATGCAACACGGATTTATCAAGTCTCCCCATCTTGTACTTGCAGGAGAGCAAGGAATACAGCAGGTATGTTGAAGCCTCTTTCCTGCCTCAGGAGGAAGTTGCTGAGGACTACATCCAACCAGCTTTCAGCAGACAGTTACACCATGAAAAGTGCAGGGGTTCCCTTTGAGATAGATTACCCAGTCCTCTTATGGTGGAAATAAAACATACACTAAAACACCAGGATTTGAATGGTGTGGTTCCTTTTCCTTTTGCAGGGCTGGGTATGGAACCCAGGGCCATGCACATGGAAGGTAAGTGCTCTGTCAATGAGCCACACTCCAAGCTGTTTTTATTTTTTATTTTTTTATTTTTTATTTTTTTTGGTTTTTCGAGGTAGGGTCTCACTCTAGCTCAGGCTGACCTGGAATTCACTATGTAGTCTCAGGGTGGCCTTGAACTCACAGCAATCCTCCTACCTCTGCCTCCCAAGTGCTGGGATTAAAGGCGTGCGCCACCACGCCCGGCTCCAAGCTGTTTTTAAAAGGACACTAAAATAAACACAGCAGGGAAGCTGTGTGTCCATGAAGCTGAGTTGTCTGTCAGCCAGGGGAAGGTAGAAAGGAAGAAGGAGACATTAGTCCAGTCCGGCTACAAGAATCCACCTCTCCAATTAAAGTCAAAATCCTTCAGGAAAGGGGCTCCAGCTCAAAGCCTAGGTTTGCTCTGGCTTGGTCCCTGGCATTGCAAAAATCAAACGAAACAATCTCCCCATCCTTTTAGTCCAGCTCCCATTCCCATGGAGATGGACAAGCCCCCTTCCCATATACTTTATTTACCCAGTCACATCCAAGGACCTTGGCCCAAAATCCTTTTCACCAGCTGTAATGCTATAATCAACCTGTTTCTAAGGCTCCCTCAGAAATAGGACTTCCCAAATATCTTTTTCAGAAAAACATCCAGCTGGAAGTAATTTTGTCACTGGAACTCTAAACTCACCAGTTGTGCAGAATATGTGCTCCAGACCTTGCATGGCAAGACAGTTTCCACACCCCAATCTAATCCTTGAACACCAAGTCCTAGAGAAACTTCTAAGTTTCAGTTCCTCCCACAGTACCTGGTATATTCGGCAGCCCCTGACAAATGGCTAGTCACAAACACACATCAAATCCTCTATGCTGGGGCACTTTTCTACCTTCTGCAGGAAGGACCTATGAACACACGCAGTTTGCTTTGCCCAACAGTGTAAATCACAAGGACATTTTGCAACATCATTCATATTAAAAACATTTTCCCCTGATGAATAGTAACTACCCCTCCACTCTCAGTAATCTACAAAACTAAGTAAAAGGGGAGGGGAGAAGGGAAGTAAGGTGTTTTTGTGGAACGCCCAGTTTTGCGGTTCCTTTTTAATTTTTTTTTTTCTTTTTGGACGATGGTTCAAGTTCTACAGCAAGGCAACTCCTAGAACACATCCCACCACGGGCTCCCTCGGTACCTGGCAACCTAGGGTAGAACTTAATCCTCCACAGATGGCCACGCCGCATCCTTCCCTCCACCAGCCGGGACCCCGGCGCAGGGCTGGCGTCCACGGGGCCCGACCTTCCGCACCGCCACCCTCAAATGAGCAGCCAAGGCCTGAGCCCGGCTCCTTGGGGCGGCTTTAAGGCTCCAGTCAGGGGGAAAGTTCCGGACAGAGGGTCGTCCTGCTGGCAGAGCAGGGCACGACGTGGGGGGCCAGGCCAGACCAGTCCCGGCGCTCGCTGCCCTCCGCAGTCAAGCATGCCCGGCTCTCCCGTGGGGCGGTGACCCGGGCTCCCGCGCCCGCGGGTGGCTGCTCACCACCGCCGCGTGGGCTCCTTCTCCCTCAAGCCCGGCCCCTGCCGGCCCGCAAGGCAGCCCCTTGGCTCCCAGAGTCGTCGGACCTCCCCCCCCACGACGGTCGCCCAACCCGGGCTCCCCGGGCGCACTCTCGGCCTCGCCCCCCGGCCCCTGGAGCCGGGCGCGGAGCTTGGGGTCTCACCTCCTGCGAGCACGCGGGAGCCGGGACGTCCAGAAGCCGGAGGGAGGCGCGGCCGGTGGCCAGCACGCTCAGGAGCACGAGCAGCCGCGCCAGCGCCGGGCCGGGGCCGAGGCCGGCCGGGGGCCCGCAGCGCCGCACGCTCATGGCCCCAGCAGAGCCGCCGACGCCGTCCGGCGGGTCCTCTGGGCTTTCCCTTCCGCAGACCCGGGCTCTCCGCCCCACTCGGCTAGCTTCTGGCTTCCGGCTTCCAGGGGGCGTGGTCGCGGGTAGGCGGGCCCTTTGCTGGGCGGTCCCTTCGGGCCCCGCCCACCGCCGGCCAGGTTTGCGCACAGCCGCCTAGTACAGCTTGCTGGAAGGGCCCGCAAGCTGGTATCTGGATTTGGAGGCGTGATCGCCTCCGATTAATGTCTTCACTGCCAAACTACCCCTTTGCTCTCGCCCTGTTCAGACTCCATTTAATCATTTGAATCCAATCCTAAATTTACTCAAGGAAGTCTGTATTTTTTTGTCGTTTTGGTTTTGAGTTTTTGTTTTTGAGCTAGGGTCTGTCTCACTCTAGCCCAGGCTGACCTGGAATTCACTAAGTAGTCTCAGGGTGGCTTCAAACTCATGGCGATCCTCCCGAGGGCTGGGATTAAAGGTGTGCCTGGCCTCAGTTTGGGTTTGGTTTTTTAATTTTATTTTATTTACGTGGGTACTGGAGAATTGGACCAGGGCCAGCAGGCTTTGCAAGCAAATGCTTTTAACCTAGACATCTCCCCAGCCCTGGTTTGGTTTTTAGCTCCTTTCCACTCCAGTTTTATGCACGGTAACACTGTTTAACAATAAAGAAATGAGCCCGCCTGGTTTCACTCTACCATGCTCTTCCACCACGAATGCTGCCTCATCGCAGGCCCCAGCGAGTTTTCCACTCAAGGCGCATAGTTCTCCATGTTCTCAAGCTTAGCCTGTGCAAAGATTAACCTGTGTGGACGAGCAGGAGATTCACAGCCTGCTCTCCCAGGTTTAATTCCCAATACCCACAGATACACAAAGCCGAGTGTTCATTAAGTTTATTTGCAGTAGTAAACCCATATTCTCTCTCTCTTTCTCTCTCTATTAAATAAGTAAAATAATATATGTAAAGTTTGACACAGAAAGAAATGTGAACAAATTTCTAATTCCAGGAGCAAAGACTGCAGCTACTTCAGCTGCAATTGTTAAAGAGATGTCCACCATTAAATATAATCCAACTGCTCTGCACTGGAACCATCGGAGGATGACACAAATCATTGAATCTTCACTCGAGTAAGAATGGCCCTTAACCCCAGCTCTCGGGAGAGAGGCCAAGGTAGGAGGATCGCCCAACATGAGTTCGAAGCCAGCCTGAGACTGCATAGTGAATTCCTGGTCAACTTGGGCTAGAGCAAGACCCTACCTTCAAAAAAAAAAAAAAAAAAAAGGCAGGCCGGGCTGCTGGCACACACACACACACACACACACACACACACACACACTCACTCACACACACACGCAGAGCTCCAGGGAGGGGGTGCTGCGGGCCCCAGAGAGCGAGCGAGCGCGGGCAGTGTGGTCCCCGCTGTGGCAGGATGCTCAAGCACCGGGAGTCCTTTTACGAGAAGCCTCCTCCTGGACTCACCAAGGAAGATGAGATTAAGCGAGAAGACTGTACACCGGATGTCTCAGGCAATGAACATGCCAGGGAATTTCTGGCTTAATGCACCAACTAACTTTGGGTGCCACTGGGGAAAGAAGTCAGAGCTACGCAGTGTGGGCGCTGCAAATGATATGGCCACGGAACAGAAGACAGAGTGCTCCTTCTTATCAAAAGCAACCAAAAGTCAGCAGTTCAGAGTAGCACAGGAAGATCCCATGTATGGCATCATTCGAGAGAGTGAAAGACGAGAAAAGGATGTAAAGATACAGCAGTTGAAAGAGTTACTGGATGATTCCATCTCAGAGGAGGATCCGAGCAGCTCCAGTTCCTCAGAATGTAAAGAGAAACGCAAGAAAAAGCATAAGAAAAGAAAAAGAAAAATTGGAAGCTTAAGTCTTCCAAGTCCAATGAAGTTCAGACTCAGAGTGATGTGGACTTGGCTTGTTCCACATTCTCCTTTCCAAAATCACACATGCTGGCCAGAGAACAGCAGGAGATGCCATCTGAGAGTCACAGGACACAGAGACTTGGGAGGGGAGACAAAAGCTTGCACCTGTTGATTCTCACCATCCTACCTAGGAGCTGACTGACCTCTTCCCAAGTGCTGGCTGGGGAGGGCTGGAGGCTAACTCCAGGCAGGAGAGCTTTGGATCCTCATCTGTGATTGAGTCTAAAGGCCACCAGCAGGGCAGCTAGGTCTGAAAGGTTCTGGGTACTGCTACAGCTTTTGCCTTCATTGGTGTGGTAACTTCCATAGACTTCAGGCTTGACCCTTTTCTACTGAAAACAAAAGTTCATGATTTCAGCCAGGCGTGGTGGTGCACACCTTTAATCCCAGCACTCAGGAGGCAGAGGTAGGAGGATTGCTAAGAGCCTGAGACTACATAGTGAATTCCAGGTCAGCCTGGGCTACAGGGAGACCCTACCTCAAAAATGAAAAAAAAGAATGCAAATTGTTTTGAAAGGAAGACTGAAATGGAGAATGCTAAAGGAGGCCTCTGCTCCCCAAGACCAGGCTTCATCCCTAGCTGATAGTAGGGCTTGACAATTTCATCTGATTTTGAAAGAATGAAGATACAAGAATGAGGAGGTCATGGATTGCACTACAGCTCGAGAGAGCCATGGAAACTAAGCAGTGTGAGGCAGGGTTGGAATCCCTGCAAGGAGGTATTTTCTTGTCTTTCATTTCCTTGTCTTCATTTGTCTTTGCTTGTTTTCTATGGTCTTCCTTTATATTCTCTTTCCTTTATTCAATTTCCATCTGTATCCTTTCCTGATCTTTTACCCCTTGTCTCCCATTTTTGTGTGTTCATTTCCTTATTCTCACTTGTATTCTCTTGTCTTAACTTCTCTTCCTTTCCCTTCTCTGATCATCCTTTCTCATGTCTTTCCTTGTTGTCAATGTGTTTGTTTGTCTTCTCTTATCTTCCTTGGCCATATTTTTCCTTTCTCTTCTCTTCCTTTGACTTCTCTTGTCTTCCCTTGTATTTACTGTCTTGCCTTCACTTCATTATCACACTCTTCCCCTGTCTTTTCTTCTCTTCCATTCCCTTCTGTTCTAACTACTAGTCTTCCCTTGCTTTCATTTTCTTCACCTGTCTTCTTTTGTCTTCCATTTCCTTATCTTACCTTCCCATGTATTCTATTCCCTTCCATCTTCTTCACCTTTCTTACTTTATCTTCCCTTCCATTCCCTTGTCTTCCCTTCCCTTGTATTTTTCTTTTTAAAAAATATTTTATTTATTTATTGGAGAGAGAGAGAGAGAGAGAGAGAGAGAGAGAGAGAGAGAGAGAGAGAGAGAGAGAGAGAGGCAGACAGAGAGAATGGGCGCCTCCAGCCACTGCAAATGAACTCCAGACACATGGGCCCTCTTGTGCATCTGGCTTTACATGGGCACTGGGGAATCAAACTCAGGTTCTTCTGCATTACAGGCAAATGCCTTAACTGCTGAGCCATCTTTACATACAAGCCCCCCTTGTATTTTTCTAACTTGTTTTATAGTCTTCCCTTCCCTTCCCTTGTCTTCTTTTTCACTGTCTTGTCTTTCCTTAGCTTGGTCTCCTTCCTTGTTCTCCCCTTCTATTCCCTCCCCTTCTCTTCATGTAAATTCCTTTATCATCTCTTCCATTGTCTTGTCTTTCCTTATTTAGTCCTGTATCTTGTCTTCCTTTATCGTGTCTTCCCTTGTCTTCCCTTGCTGTTCCTCCCCTGGTCTTGTGTATCCTGGCCTTATCTTCCTAGGCTTTTTCCTTCTTCTGTCTGCCTATGTTTTGATTTTTTTTGTCTTGTCTTCCTTTGGTTTCTCTTCTGTATCCTTCTCTTTTATTCCCTCCTTCCCTTTCTTCTCTTAACCTTTCTTCCTATCTATATCTTCCCTTGACTTGTATTCTCATAGCTTGTCTTCTCTTTTTGTCTTATTTTTCTTAATTCACAATTTTCATACTTAAACATAATGTTATTTGATCACAATTTCCTCTCAATACCTTCTTTTAACAAAAAATACCTTCTTTTGTCCCCTCACTTCCCACTCACTTCCAACAAACTCCTTTTCAACTAGACCTTCTATTTTGATGACTTTTAAATGTCTGCTTCCATAATACATCTTAAAATCTTGATTACTGAAATATTGCAGAGGCAATGACAGCTGCTGTGAGGTCATGAAATAATGAACATGAACATGAAGCAGCACCACACCTGGCAACACTGCATATTTTATAAGGTTAATTTAATAAAAATTAAGTTTTTGGGGAACAAGCACATGGGGTAAACTGAGGCTTTCAAGGAAAGACTGAGGTAGTACATAATGTTTATTTAAGAGAAACTCAGGCTTTCAAGTAGAGCTGCAAGCACGTGGAAGGTAGAATTTAGGTGTGCATGTAGGGAGACTTAGGAGCATGCATGGTATCTGTCATATGCTTTCCTGTGGAGGGAAGTTAAGAGGGCAGATGGTGAGGCTCAAAAAAAAATAAGAGGGCTGGAGAGATGGCTCAGCGGTTAAGGCACTTGCCTCTAGTGCCTAAGGCCCCTGGTTCAATTCCCCAGTACCCATATAAGCCAGACCCACAAGGTGGTGGCCCTGGTTCTCTCTCTCTCTCTCTCTGCTTGAAAATGAATAAATAAAATATTAAAAAAAAATAAGAGGGAAAATATCAAAGCAGAGCTGGAGAGATGGCTCAGCAGTTAAGGCACTTGCCTCCAGTGCCTAAGGCTCCCGGTTCAATTCCCCAGGACTCACATAAGCCAGACCCACAAGGTGGTGGCTCTGATGCTCTCTCTCTCTCTCTCTCTCTCTCTCTCTCTCTCTCTCTCTCTCTCTCTCTATCTCTCTACTTGAAAAATGAATAAATAAAAATTTTTTTTTTGGTTTTTCGAGGTAGGGTCTCGCTCTAGTCAGGCTGACCTGGAATTCACTCTGTAGTCTCAGGGTGGCCTTGAACTCACAGTCATCCTCCTACCTCTGCCTCCCGAGTGCTGGGATTAAAGGCGTGCGCCACCACGCCCGGCTTTAAAATATTTTTTTAAAATATCAAAGCAGAGACCAAGAAATTCAGAGGAGAAATGAGTAAAGAAGAGATATTCACTCATGGTGACTCTGAGATACACAGGTACAGGCCTGAGTTAGAGAGAGCACCCACATGGTAGATGTGGGGTGTAGGGGATTCAGAGACCAGAGGAAATCATACATGTAATCAAAGTGATATGTTACCCTAAACTATAACACAGATAAGCATAAAAGTATCCCCAGACCAAGAAACACTTTATGTCCCCTGCCCCCCAAACCAGTCACGCTGAGGGAGGATAGAGGCCAAACACATGTGTATCCCTGTGGCCCAAGCAGAGAGAGGCAAAAAAAAAAAAAAAAACACCTTGGGGCTGGAGAGATGGCTCAGGGGTTAAGGCACTTGCCTCCAGTGCCTAAGGCCCTGGGTTCAATTCCCCAGGACCCACATAAGCCAGACCCACAAGGTGGTGGCCCTGGTGTGCTCTCTCTCTCTCTCTTATTGAAAATGAATAAAATATTAAAAAAGAACAAAAACACCTTTATTTTTAAATCAGATTTGGTTTATTTTACAGTAATTCTTTAGAGATTTCTTTTCTGTCAATAGTTGAAAATTGATGATGGCTAAGTTTATCTAATGTGGTAGTATCCCCCAATAGACTCAGGTGTTTTTATTAAAATTGGAAGCCGGGTGTGGTGGCGCACCCCTTTAATCCCAGCACTCGGGAGGCGGAGGTAGGAGGATTGCCGTGAGTTCAAGGCCACCCTGAGACTACATAGTGAATTCCAGGTCAGCCTGGGCTAGAGCAAGACCCTACCTCAAAGAAAAAAAGAAATAAAATTGGAGTCTCCAGTGGCCTGGCTGGAAGAGGTATCCCTGGGGTTGGGGGCAGATCTGACTCCAGCCTAAAGGTAAGCAGAACAAAGAGTTCTGCCTGGCATTCCCTGCTATTTGGTGCCGATTTTGTTCTTGCTTGTGGTGTATTTCCCCTCCTTGGATCTGTGAAAGGGGTCAGCATCTTTCACCATGATGAAACTTCCCTAGGATCTGTAAACTTCAAATAAACTCTTTCTCCTCTAAACTGTGACTGTTGAGAAGTTCATCACAGCAACATCAAGCTGACTACATCATCTAAGAAGCTCTGAATAATCTCCTCATTGAACAAATAACCATTGCATACCAGTTCATGTAAAGCAAATCCCAGGTAATAGTCTGAAATTCATACTTCAAAATCTTTATTGACAGTTTTCATATAGATACATAATGTATTTCAATCATAACCCCTGGAGAGATGGCCCAGCAGCTAAAGGCAATTGCTTACACAGCCTGATGGCCCAGGTAAAGCAGGATGCACAAAGAGGCACATGTATCTGGAATTCATTTGCAGTGTCAAGAGGCCCTTACATATCCATTCTCTCACTGTATCACTCTCTCTGCTTGCAAATACATAAAAATCTTTAAAATAATAACTTCTTATTACTTTCTTTTGCCCTTTCCCCATCTACTGAATTCCTTTCTTTCTTCATTTTTTTCTTTTAAAAACTTTTTATTGACAATTTTCATATATGAACATAATATGTAATGAACACAATCCTCTCCCAATACCTTCATTCCCCCACACCTGTGCTCTTCCACTGTGCTCCTTCTTTCCAACCAGACCCTCTTCTGTTCTGACATGTTTCTTTGCTCACCATCCTCAATTATCCACAGCAAAACGGTGATAAGCTCAATATTGTGAAGCTAGTGCCAATCACTGTGAGGTCATAAAGTCATGTCCAGAAGATAGTGTTCCCAAGCACTCCTCCCTACCCTTGGCTCTTAGATTCTTTCAGTTGAAGTAATATTCCCTAAATCTATGCATACAAACACAGTATCAGTGCTCAGAGGGCAGTTTTATGGGCACAACAAATCTATTTAGTCAGTCAACAGTAGTGGCTTCTTCATTGTGATCTATGGCCTTCAAAACCGTAGGCTTTGGACTTTTTTTTAGATTTTCAATATTAGGCATGAATTCCTATAGAGTGCAAACTCTTTATGAACCTGGGTTACTTAGTATATTCCTTTAAGAACCATTCAAATTCCCCAAAATTTCTTTTTTCTTTTTAGTTGAATAAAATTCCACTGGGTATATATACTATGGTAGTTTGTATGGATGTCCCCCAATAGGCTCAGGAATTTTGTGAAAGCTTGTTACTTGAAGAAGGAGCAGACCCTAAGTTCTAGCCCTAAGGTGTTACTGGGGGTGGAACTGAAATTCCAGCTTAAAGTAGGCAGACAGCAGTCTGAGCTCTCCCTGGAGTTCCTGTGGTTTGGTGGCGGAAAGTGCTTGCTTTTGGAGTTGCTGGTGGTGGTTTCTGTCTTCCTGCTGGATCTGTGAAGCTTCAAATCTGTTCTTCATTCCTCCCATAAACTGCCTGGTTTAGAAGTGCATCCCAGCAGCATGAGCTGACTATGACATACTTTTTCTCCCCAAGGTATGTTAATCCCAGGAATGCAAAGAAAATACCACAGACTCAAATTTAGGCCAAATTGAAGCAAGCTGTATTTGTGTGCACAGGAGCTAGCCAGCCGCTATCTCACCCAAATGCAGGGCTCAGGAGACCAGCAGCCAACAAAGGAAAAAGTGGGGTTTTTATCTCCAAAACTTGGAGCACTTCCAATAAGGAATTTATCAAACAGGAGTGCAATTAAGCAGGACTTACAGAGGTGAAATATTGCAGTTAGCTGTAAATTCTATGTGAGTCAAAATAACTAGATAACTTCTTCAAAGCACAAGCACCTTTTTAAAGACATGCTTATTCCTTATCTGTGCAGCTGTGTTTGTCCTGTCTGTTTCTCAGGAAGATACTCTCCCCTAGTATAAATTATCCTCTCTGTCTTATCTTCAAGGACTTCTTTCTGTTAGGCTTTCTGACATTCTTCAGTTGCTAAATGGGGAGATTCTTGGGAGGGGTAGAGCACACTCAGAGAAATTTTAGGCCAGTTTATAGTCAAATCAAGCAGAACTTTGTTGCAAAATAATTTCTAATTCCAGGATGGTGTTTCTCTGGCTCCTCAGGTACTGGATCTTCCTCTCTCCTGGGGTGACCTGGAATTCACTATGTAGTCTCAAGGTGGCCTTAAACTCATGGCGATCCTCTTACCTCTGCCTCCTGAGGACCACCACGCCTGGCTCTCCATTGTGTATCACATCTTCATCATCCTTTCATCAGTTGATGAGCATCTAGATTGATTCCATTTCTTAGCTGTTGTGAAAAGAGCAGCAATAAACATTCACAAGCAAGTAATCTCTAAAGTGTACAGTCCTTAGGGCATTTGCCTAAGAGTGGTGTAACTGGTTCATATGGTTGATCTATTTTTAGCTTTTTGTTGTTGTTGTTGTTGTCTGATTGTTTTGTTTTATAGAAGTAGGGGCTTGCTCTAGCCCAGGCTGACCTGGAATTCATTATGTAGTCTTAGGATGGCCTAGAACTAATGACAATCCTCTTACCTCTGCCTCCCCATTGCTAGGATTAAAGGCATGCACCACCATGCCCAGCTTATTTTTAGCTTTTTGGAAAGCCTCAACATTGATTTCCAAAATTGTGGCAACAGTTTACACTCCACCAATAGTGAATAAGGGCTCCTCTTTCTCCTTTCTATCTGTTGAATCTTGGAGCCATTCTGCCTGGAGTGTGATGGAAGCTCTAAATAGTTTTAATTTGCATTCCCCTTGGGGGCTAAAGATGCTGAACATTCAAAAAATATTTCTTGGCCATTTCTTTAGATATTATTTCTTTAGATAACTCTGTGAAGTTCCACAACCAAGTTTTCGTTTGGGTTGTTTGCTCAGTTATTTAGATTTGAGTTCTTTCTGTAGTCTAGATATTAATGCTCTGTCAGATATATAGTTGAAAATCTTCCATTCTATAAGTAGTTTCCTGGCTCAATTGATGGTTTCCATTGACACAATAGCCTATTTTTGTTGTTGTTCTTACAAATAGCCTATGGTAGTTTGAATGGATGTCCCCCAATAGATTAAAGAGTTTATCAATGTTTTTCTCCAGCTTTCTGGCTGGAGGGTGTGTCACCCAGGCCAAATCCTAGGGTCCAACCCTTGGTATTTCTGGGGTGGGGTGAAATTTCAGCTATACATATGCAAAGAGCAGTCTGAGCTCGTCTGGAGTTCCTGCTGTTTGCTAGCTGGAGTGTGCTTGCCTGAGGTGCTGGTGATGGGTTTCTCTCTCTGGATCTGTGAAAGGGGGCCAGCCTCTTTTGCCATTTTGGAACTTCCTCTGGACCTGTTACTTCAATGAACATTTTCCTCCCAAAACTGTGGGAGACTCATCCCAGCATTGTGTGGCTGACACTACGACATAGTCTTTGTATTTTATGAAGTTCAGATATTGATTGTATTAGTTCCTGGGCAACCAGAGTCCTATTCCCAGGGTTCTTCCCTACACCTTGAAGTGTTTTCCCCACTTTCTTCTAGTGGTTTCAGTATCAGGTCCTACATTGATGTCCTTCATTCATTTGTAGTTGATTTTCCTGCAGTTAAAGATAAGGATCTAGATTCATATTTCTACATGTAGATATGTGGCAGAAAAGGGTTAATTACTAAAAGTTGTAAGAGGGAAGAAAGCTAAAACCAGTAAGGCTGCTAAAAGGGTTAACTGCAAGGAGGCTGAACTCCCTGCTCAGGAGGTGAAGAATTTCAGAGAAAACCTTGCTGAAAGAAGTCCTTGAAGGTAAGATGGAGGGGATGATTTATACTAGAGAAGAGTGCTGCCCTGAGAAATGGACAGGGCAACACAGCTGCAAGCACAATTGATAAGCATGTCTTGGGAATTATTGTGCTTTGAAAAGTTATCTAGACTCACATAGACTTTTTAGATAACTGCAATATCTTGCTTCTGTAACCTCTGCCTAACCCCACCTCACTGCTACTAGATATATAAAAATGAAAATAAACCTTCCCTGTTAACAGGCTGACAGAAAGCTGGAAAAAGCCATGGCTGCATGCAGCCCTATTGGAGAGAGAAGTCATCAATGGTGGTGAACAGCAGTGGACCTTGAAAGCCTTAACACTGGCCAAAAAGGCCAAATGTGCTAACTGGTAAAATAGTGGCACGTCTGTTATGGGGAAAACCAATTAATTGCTCTCTAAATTGAACTGGAGGCCTGTTCCACGGGAGAGAATACATGTCTGGTACGGAAGACCTAGTCAAAAGCCTATGGTGGGGATGTCATGAGCCCTAGGAGAGTAACATCATTGTTCTCTGGATAAATACATATATTATGCCCACCAAACTGCCTTATAGGAACATTTTAAAATGTGTATACTCATATATCAATAATACTCTCACTTTTGGCTAGAGAAGATTCTCTTTTCAGATGGCAGAGACTATAGGAATGACTCAAAAGGCACCATAGTGCTGAGAAGTACAGGCCTGTACAGCCATGTATTCAGCATTCTTGTGACAACTGTCTATATTGTGTATCAGTGGTGTCTGCTTTCTCCAAATATCATTGACCAATTTCCCCTGGCAGCTCACGTAACACCTTCCAGTGCTACACATGCTACCATCTGGGAGCTGGTTACCATTCTGGATCTAGCAGGATCTCTTGGTGTTTGATGACACTGTGATTTCTTCAGCAATAGAGTCTTACCTTGGGCCTGGGACAGGTATTCAAGAGCTTTGACAGAAGTCTGTCATGTTTTGGGGACCTCGTGGGTCTCTTTGATCAACAGCTCACTATGGGAAGGAACCAATAACTAGGACAGGGAGTTGAAGGCCTGAGCAATTATTCTTGAGGTTAGGCTTCCATCCCATTCTATCCATGGCCCCTCTTACCTGGTGGTGCACTCAGCTTCCTCAGGAGCTAACTGTATAAAAGCTAGGGTTTTATGGTGTCAATTCATTATTAGTTTAGTCATTCCCTTTTACAGTCTCTGTGTTCACTGACATTTTTTTTTTTTTTGAGGTAGGGTCTCACTCTAGCCCAGGCTGATCTGGAATTCACTATGCAGTCTCAGGGTGGCCTTGAACTCTAGGCAATCCTCCTACCTCTGCCTCCCGGGTGCTGGGATTAAAGGCATGTGCCACCACGCCCAGCGATTTTTTTTTAATGTTCTGGTTTAACATGGTTAGGAATCATATGAGAGAAGTATATGCAGCACTTGGCTGTCTGTTAAGAATGTTCATTTTTCTTTAAATTTCATTGTCATTTTTCCTTTCAGCTGCATAGAATCCCATAGTGTAAATGTACCACAATTTTGATATCCATTTGTCCAGTGATGGGCATTTGGAATAGTTCCAATTTGAGCTATTATGAATTGAGCTGCTATAAACATGGTTGAAGCAAATGTCTCTGTACTTAGGTGAGGAAAATTGGGGATAGATGAATCTGCTGGTAGCTCTATATCCATCCTGTTCAGGAGCCTCCACACTGCTTTCCATAGTGGTTGTACAAGTTTGCATTCCCACCAGCAGTGAACGAGGGTCCCTTTTTCCACACATCCTTGCCAGCATTTATTGTTGGTAGATTTTTTAATGATTGCCATTCTGACTGGAATCTCATTTTGATTTGCATTTCTCTGATGATTAATGGCACTGAACATTTTCTCAAATAGGAGTTGGCCATTTGTATTTCTTCCTCTGTGAATTCCCTGTTGAGTTCAGTTACCCATTTTGTGAGAGAGCTGTTTGATAATTTTTATTTGATTTTTTGAGTTCTTTATACGTTCTAGATATTAGACCTCTATCCGTATTGTGGCTGGCAAAGATTAACTCCCAGTTTGATGGTGGTCTACAGGCTTTGAGTATGGTATGCTTGTCTGTACAGAAGCTTCTTAGCTTGATAAGATCCCATTGGTTGATTGTTGGACTTCTTGGGCTATGGGAGGTTTGTTCAGGAAGTTTTTTCCTATTTCTTTCTCCTAGAGAATTCCCCCAAATTTTTCTTCCAGGGTTCTCAGTTTCAGGTCTTACGTTGAGGTCTTGATCCATTTGGAGTTGATTTTTGTGCATGGTAATAGGAGAGGGTCTAGTTTCATTTTCTTGCAAGTATTTATCCAATTTTTCCAGCACCATTTGTTAACAATGCTATCTTTATGCCAGTTAACATTGTTGGCATCTTTGTTGAATATGAAGTAACTATAGTTGCTCGAGCTTAGGGCAGGGTCTTCAATTGTTTCATTGTTTTTTTGTGTGTGTGTGTGTGTGCCAGTACCATGCTGTTTTTGTTATGATGGCTTTGTGTATATCTTTAGGTGGGGTGTGGTGATACTGCCTGACATGCTTCTTTCACTAAAGATGGCTTTGGATATCTGAGACCTTTTGCCATTCCAAATAAATTTGGAATTTTTTCTATGCCTGCAAAGAATGAAGCTGGTATTTTTACTAGTGTTGCATCGAATCTTTTTTTTTTTTTTTTCGAGGTAGAGTCTCTCTCTAGTCCAGGCTGACCTGGAATTCACTATGTAGTCTCAGAGTGGCCTTGAACTCATGGCAATCCTCCTACCTCTGCCTCCTGAGTGCTGGGATTAAAGGCGTACAGTACCATGCCTGGCTGCATTGGATATTTATGTAGCTTTTGAAAGTATTGCCATTTTCACAATATTAATTCTACGTATCCAGGAGCATGGGAGATCTATCTTTTCAGGTCATCCTCAATTTCCTTCTTGAGCATTTTTATGTTTTCATTATACAAGTCTTTTACCTCTTTAGTTAGTGTTATTCCAAGGTATTTGATTTAATGTGTGGCTACTGAAAATGGGACTGTTTCACTGATTCCTTTTTCTGTATGCCTGCCATTTGCATACAGGAAAGCTACTGGTTTTGATGTGTTAATTTTGTATCCTACCACTTTGCTGAAGGAATTTATCACCTTCAGGAGTTTACTGATACAGGAAAAAAACATAAAAGGTATACAAACTGGAAAGGAAGAAGTGAAACTATTCCTTTTTGCAGATGATATGATCCTATACATATATATTTATGTTTTTTCCTGTCTTATTGCATTGGCTAGAAGTTCTAGGACTATGTTGAAGAGCAGTGGTGAGAGTGGACATCCGTGTCTTGTTTCTGAATTTAGTTGGGAACTCCTTGAGTCTTTCACCATTGAGTATTATTTGGGATTTAGGAGTTTTGTATATGGCTTTGAATGTTAAGGCATACCCCCTCTATTCCAAGTCTTAAGTGTTTTGATTATGGTGTTGGATTTTGTCCAAGGCTTTCTGTGCATTGAATAAGGACCATGTTTTTTTTTTTTTTTTTGGTTGTTAAATTTATTAATGTGGTGAACTATGTTGATTCATTTCCATATGTTGAACCAACCCAGCATCCCTGGGATGAAGCCTACCTGGTCAAAGTGGCTAATATTTTCAATATGTTGATGAATTGGGTTTGCAAGTATTTTATTTTGAATTTTTGCATCTAAGTTCATCAGGGACATAGGTCTAATAGTTGAGGTCTTTAGTTGGGGTCTGTAGGTTGACCTGGAACTACCTCTATAGCCCAGGCTGGCCTTGAATTCAGTGATCCTTATACCTGTTTGCTGAGTGATGTGGTGAAAGGCATGTGTCACCATGCCCAGCACATTTTTTTTTTGTTGTTTTTTTTGAGGTAGGGTCTCACTCTAGCCCAGGTTGACCTGGAACTGGGGGCCTTAGGCACTGGAGGTAAGTGCCTTAACCGCTGAGCCATCTCTCCAGCCCTAGAAAAATTATTTTTGCTCCTTTCATACACTGTGTTGTGCAGGAAACAGGCTTGTATATGTATATGAAAGAGTACCACACAGATGGCTTAAAAGCAAAGTACCACAGAAGCTGATTAGCCACTCTGAGTTCTCAGCTCTTAGAATCGTTTGTTGATTTCTGAAAATCAGAAAATGTCAACTTCTAAAATGATAAAAGGGGGTTATAAAAAATAATCACTTGTGGCGCATGCCTTTAATCCCAGTACTCGGGAGGCAGAGGTAGGAGGATCACCGTGAGTTCAAGGCCACCCTGAGACTACATAGTGAATTCCAGGTCAGCCTGGGCTAGAGCGAGACCCTACCTCGAAAAACCAAAAAAAAAAAAAAAAAAATCACTTTACTCAGTATCAAGAGTTTCAGAAGTAGAATATGTTTTAAGAAATGACAAACTAAGAAGAAAATGCAACTTAAGATCACTGGCACATCAGAATAAGTCAGCAGGAAAACAAATAATGTAATGAATGTGTCTCTGATACTAAGAAATTCCAGCCTGAGCTTTTATGTGCTTTCTAGGTCTTCAAAGCTGCAAACTGCAGTCCTTCATG
>PVHP010036960.1:0-17729 GCA_004024765.1 Zapus hudsonius
AGTCTTACTCTAGCTCAGGCTGACTTTGAATTCACTATGTAGTCTCAGTGTGACCTTGAACTCACAGTGATCCTCCTACCTTTGCCTCCTAAATTCTGGGATTAAAGGCATGCACTACCATGCCTGGCAGAAATTGTTCAAAAAATATTTTGTGGGCTGGAGAGATGGCTCAGCGGTTAAGGTGCTTGTCTCCAGTGCCTAAGGCTGCCGGTTCAATTCCCCAGTACCCACATAAACCAGACCCACAAGGTGGTGGCCCTGGCTGTCTCTCTCTCCCCCCTCTCTCTTGCTCTCTCTATATCTCTCTGCTTGAAAATGAATAAATAAAATATTTTTAAAAAATGTTTTGTGGGGCTGGAGAGATGGCTCAGTGGTTAAGGCATTTGCCTGCACAGCCTAACAACCTGGGTTCGATTCCCCAGTACCCACATAAAGCCAGATGAACAAAGTGGTACATGCATTTGGAGTTCATTTGTAGTGGCTAGTGGCCCTGGTCCGCACATTCTCTGTCTCTCTTCTCTCTCTTTCTTTTTCTCTGCATGCAAATAAATGAAGAAATAAATAAAATAAAATTTTGTTTGAGAGAGAGAGTATGGGCATGCCATGGCCTTCTGCTACTGCAAATGAACTCGACACAAGCAGCACTTTGTGCATCTGCCTTTCTGTGGGGACTGGGGAATCAAACTCAGGCCATCAAGCTTTAGAAGCAAGCACCTTTAACCACTGAGCCATCTCTCCAGCCCAGAAAATCTTAAAATTGTTGAATAGAAGGTACTTTGCTAGGATGTTTTTGCATGTCATTTCTTTTTCTCCTGACGACATTGCTGAGATATAGGTTTATATCACAGAAAAAGCTCCAGGTTAAACTATAGGCAATAAGTATACAGAAAGAACAGGGAAGAGGGGATATAAGATTATAACATTCAAAAAAATTGAATTAAAAATTAAAATGAAAAAGATACAGTGTGATTTAATTTATCAATTTGTGAAATACCTGCTAAAAATAAATGTAGAGGGGCTGGGAGATGACTCAGTGGTTAAAGGCACTTGTTAAGCCAGGCGTGGTGGCACACGCCTTTAATTCCAGCACTCGGGAGGCAGAGCTAGGAGGATCACCATGAGTTCAAGGCCAGCCTGAGACTATAGAGTGAATTCCAGGTCAGTTTGGGCTACAGTGAGACTCTACCTCGAAAAACCAAAAAAAAGGCACTTGTTTGCAAAGCCTGATGGCCTGGGTTCATTTCCCTAGTACCCTCATAAAGCCAGATGCACAAAGTGGTGCTGTGAGTTTGAGGCCAGCTTGGGACTACAGAGTTCCAGGTCAGCCTGGGCTAGATAGAGTGAGACCGTACCTTGAAGGAAAAGTTGTAAACTCCCAGAAACCCATGCTAATTCTTTTTTTTTTTTTTCTCATGCTAATTCTTCTTTATTTGCTCTCTTTAGGGCATCCAATTCTACACTCAGCTGAAGACTATCACTTCTCAGTGGAAAGAAGAGGATGCTACTCTTTCCTCACCTGCTGTAGTCATGCCTACCATGGGCCGTTAAAAACTAAGTTCTTCAAGACTCATTACAGCCCGAGTAATCTACTTTCATTCTTGGCCAACTTCATTTGTCAACTCTGCTCAAATCAGATCTCTGGCATTGAATATGTTGCAATTTAAATCTTTCTCAGAACACTGGGCCCCTTCAAAGTTGTAAGGAGATAACACAAGGGTAATTCTGACAACAGATTTTTCACTTGTTTTTGAGGTGACTATTATAATTGTGAAGTGCTTACCTTAAATAAGAGCTTAGACCTGCTTTCTAAAAATCTTCTGAAGGAAGCTGGGTGTGGTGGTGCACACCTTTAATCCCAGCACTGGGGGGGGAGGGAGGCAGAGGTAGGAGGATTGCTGTGAGTTCAAGGCCACCCTGAGACTACATAGTGAATTCCAGAGCAGCCTGGACTAGAGCAAGACCCTACCTCGAAAAACTAAAAAAAAAAAAAAAAAAAAAAGCCTTCTGAAGGAGGGGACTGTCAGTGCATGGACTATCTTCCAATAATTGGAAGGAGAACCCTTGGATAAGGAAATAGCCCTCCATCAATTCCAGTTCTCCCTCTGCCAAGTTTTCCCACAACACACAATAAGTAACCATCTTTAGTTATCCCAAAGTTGTGACAGTTGATTCTTTTTTGCTCATTGCCACTTTCTTATTCTTGTGATTCATAACCACTATTTAATTCTCTGTTGTCCATGTCTTCCTTCTTAAAGTATTCCTCAAGGATACTTCAGTATACAACTAATGTATCAACTTTTTGTCCAATGTGCCAAATATTAAGCTTCAGGATTTGCTTCAGCAGTCATTAATCAGCATTAAAGTATTAATGAATTCAAATGCAAATTATTTCCTGAGAAAATTATGTCACAAGTTATTATGGACCTATATATACATCAAAGAGTATTCCAATTATGAGAAACTCTTGCCTTAAATAAGCCCAAAATAGTGTTATTTGCTAAATTTTATATTTTATTCTTGCCTGCATTTCTCATTAGTGATACTTTCAAATATAATTTTTTTCATGTATAGTAGTTGGTGCCTAAGAAACTTTAAAACTTTCTAATACATAAAGTGGTAAAGAAGAAATATTTTGATAAAATTCTGCTACCACTTATTCAACTACCCTTACATTGTTTCTTTGATGTATCTAAATATTAAATCAGAAGACACTGTGTGCTGAACAGAATGTTGTCTTTTTGTTTCACCATCCTATCTGAATCTTGGCTTTCTGAAATAGGCTGTTCTAATTAGAATCAAATCATTTAGTGAGTTACTGCTCAAGAGTTTTTATTTCTTAGATGAAAAAACAATCTATACAACTATGCTCAAGTTAGTAGCAACTAAAAAAAAAACACTATTTTCCTTTGGATCTGATATGGCCTCCTTTGATCTTTCTCAGATTCTATATTGTGTTGATTGTGAATAACAAATTACAAATAAAAAGTCCTTAAAGAGAAAAAAAGAGATGGCTTTTCAAAACATGAAGTCATACTTGTGTTTTTCCTTATTTCCTTCGCTTTCTAGGTTACACTGATTCATACTTCCTACCTGTGTCCATAGCCAAAGTTATAAGGTCATTATATTTATGCTTATATAAAAGACAAAGGCTCGGGATATAGCTCGATGGTAAAGCATTTGCCTTTGGTTTGATGTGTAGTACTGGTAGGGCTTAAAGCAATACACATTATGGCTAAGCTCCTTATTTCAAAAAGTAATCTAGCCGGGCGTGGTGGCGCACGCCTTTAATCCCAGCACTCGGGAGGCAGAGGTAGGAGGATCGCGGTGAGTTCAAGGCCACCCTGAGACTACATAGTGAATTCCAGGTCAGCCTGGGCTAGAGTGAGACCCTACCTCGAAAAACCAAAAAAAAAAGTAATCTAGGGCTGAAGAGATGGTTCAGCAGTTAAGGCACTTCCTGCAAAGCCTAATGACCCAGATTTGATTCCCCTGTACCTAGATATACAAAATGGCCCGTGCATCTGGAGTTCGTTTGCAGTGGCTAGAAGCTCTGGCACACCCATTCTCTCTCTCCTACCCCCCCCCCCCGCTTGCAAATAAATTTTTTAAAAAGGAATCTATAGGTTCTCCATACAGAAAGAGACACAAGTGTATATAATGTACCTTAGTGTGAACATTGTCATAAAAATCTCCATGATCTCGCCGGGTGAGGTGGCGCACACCTTTAATCCCAGCACTCGGGAGGCAGAGGTAGGAGGAACACCATGTGTTCAAGGCCACCCTGAGACTACATAGCGAATTCCAGGTCAGCCTGGACTAGAGCGAGACCCTACCTCGAAAAACCAAAAAAAAAAAGGTAAAAATCTCCATAATCTCATACCAGTGCTGTTTGTTACTAATCCACTGATCCCTGAGAGTTGGCTGACTCATAGAGAACTGAGAATTAGCAAACTGCTGTTCGGTGCAAGGTAACAGTAAAGATTCCTTACTATATTTTAGGGTCCTGTGATCCTTCCGGAATATTGGATGACACTGTTCCATCATAGTCCAGTAAGGAAATTTGCTGGGTGATAAATATTGGATCTAAAACCTTATCTTCATTCCTACAATAATGACAAAATAACAGCGTAGTCAAAACCATATATGGGCTGGCGTGGTGGCGCATGCCTTTAATCCCAGCACTCGGGAGGCAGAGGTAGGAGGAACACCATGTGTTCAAGGCCACCCTGAGACAACACAGTGAATTCCAGGTCAGCCTGGGCTAGAGTGAGACCCTACCTCGAAAAAAACATGGAATTTGGTTAAGAACACATGGCAGTGGAGTGTGGTGGGTACACGCTTTTAATCCCAGCATTTGGGAAGCAGAGGTAGAAGGATCACTGTGAGTTTCAGGTCATCCTGGGTTCTATATAGTGAGACCCTATCTCAAAACCAATAAATAAAGGCCCACAAGAACCATCATGGTCAGGCACTTATTCAAATAACTTTGGCAGGAGAAATCTTACCTAAATTCTTTCATTTCTCCACTGTCAGAAGGAATGTAGTCTGGAACAGGAGGCTTAGAACTCTGGCTGTATTTCCTGTGATAGGCAAAAGTCAACAAACATAATGAAGCATTGTCTTATGCCCTCATACTTCAACTACACTTTAAAAATACAGAGTGAAACACATTAGTTGGACAGGCTTTTAATTTGCTGTTTTTGAGGTAGGGTCTCGCTGTAGCCCTGACTGTCCTGGAATTCACTATGTAGTCTCAGGGTGGCCTCAAACTCAAGGAGATCCTCCTACCTCTGCCTCCCAAGTAAGTGCTGGGATTAAGTGTGTGCCACCATGCCCAGCTTTCCAGACGTTGAGGAAGGCTGCCAGGGTTCTGATGAACTCCCGCTGGTTCACATCTTTGAACGTGACTCAGGGCACAGTGTGGCCTCTGCACTGCCAGCCAGGGGAAAGGCTCAAGTTCTTTTAATCACCTACTGTTTAAGGGTGAAAGTCACTGATAAAATAATCAATACAAAACGGGATGGCTTACTACTATAGTGCCAGCATTTGGAAGGCAGAGGCAGGAAGATTCCCACAAGTTCAAGGCCAGCCTAGCCTACATAGCAAATATCAAGTTAGCCAGGGTTATATTGTGAACCCCTGTCTCAAAAAAAAAAAAAAAAAAAAGGCCAGGAGTGGTATGGTATACCTTTGATCCCAGCACTTGGGAGGCAGAGGTAGGAAAGTTGCTGTGAATTTGAGGCCAGCCTGGGACTACAGAGTGAGTGCCAGGTCAGCCTAGGCTAGAGTGAAATCCTACCTTAGGGGAAAAAAAAAAGAATTATTTAATTATTTGTGAATTTATGTTTTGCTGTCCATGTCTCTTCCTTCTATTAGAGATTCTGGCATATGCTTCTTATCCCTAGCACTCTGAAGGGAAAGCAGGAGGAACAGGAGTTGCAGTCTAGCCTCAGTTACAAAATGAGTTTGAGGCCAGCCTGGGCTACATGATACTCTGTCATGCAAACCAAAAATCATTTGCTTGTCTTTGTAGATCAATAAAGTTTAACAAGCCAGGCATGTTGGAGCATGCCTTTAATCCCAGCACCCGGGAGACAAAGGTAGGATCACCATGAGTTCGAGGCCAGCCTGGTACTACAGAGTGAGTACCAGATCAGCTTGGGCTAGAACGAGACCTTACCTTGAAAAACACCAAAATAAAGTTTAACAGTTGTGCAGCTTCATAGTAAACATGACAAAGCATCACCTTAGACGTCTAAGATGAATTTTTTTCTCTCCTTTTTCCAAGTTCATTGGAAATGAATTCATTCATTCATCTGGTCTTTGTCTTGGGGAGTTGAGCAAGTAGCTAAGGACTTCTATTTCTTTTTTTCTTTTTCTTTTTTTCTTTTCTTTTTTTTGGTTTTTCGAGGTAGGGTCTCACTCTAGTCCAAGCTGACCTGGAATCCACTATGTAGTCTCAGGGTGGCCTTGAACCCACAGCAATCCTCCTACCTCTGCCTCCCGATTGCTAGGATTAAAGGTGTGCGCCACCACGCCCAGCAGGACTTTCTATTTCTTTAATATATTTCCCTTTATTCAAAGAATATATTCATTGTTCCTATATAGTTCCTAGGTTTGATAACAGCTTGACATTTCATTGAAAAATAGGGAATTACCTAGCAGCAAAACCATTCATTTTTGCAAAAAGCAATCTTAAGACTTTCTCCTTCTGCTCCCAGGTTAAATCTCCAATATCCATATTTCTTTGACTAGTTGGCCTAAAGAATTTAAAAAAAAAAGGGGGGGAGAAAGAAGATAAAGTAAGATTTTCTTATTTTTATAAAATACAAACTATAAATATGAGAAATTTTCTACATCATAATTTAATATTATGTATTGAATACAAAGCAAAGTATTTCCACTACAAAATCATAAAACTTGCTGGGTGTGGTGACACATGCCTTTAATCCCAGCACTGGGGAGGCAGAGGTAGGAAGATCACTGTAAATTCAAGGCCAACCTTAGACTACATAGTGAATACCAGATCAGCCTGGGTTAGAGCAAGACCCTACCTCCAAAAAAACAAAAAACCCATAAAACTTCAAAAGAATTATCAACATGCTAGTAATCCCAAAATGTTGGTATTTAAAATGAATGATAAAAACCATAGTAATAGGGAGGCTAGAGAGATAGCAATTAAAGCACTTGCCTGCAAAACCTAGTGACCCAGGTTCAATTCCCCAGTACCCACATAAAGTCAGATGTCCAAAGTAATGCATGCATCTGGAATTTGCAGTAGCTGGAGACCCTGGCACCCATTCTTTCTCTCTTTCTCTCTCTCTCTCTCTCTCTCTCTCTCTCTCTCTCTCTCTCTCTCTCTCCCTCCCTCCCTCCCTCCCTCCCTTTGGAAATAAGTAAATAAAACATATTTTACAAAATAAAAAGCTAGGGTTCACAATGTAACCCTGGCTAACTTGATACTTGCTATGTAGGCTAGGCTGACCTTGAACTTGTGGGAATCTTCCTGCCTCTGCCTTCCAAATGCTGGCACTATAGTAGTAGGCCATCCCATTTTGTATTGATTATTTTATCAGTGACTTTCACCCTTAAACAGTAGGTGATTAAAAGAACTTGAGCCTTTTCCCTGGCTGGCAGTGCAGAGGCCACACTGTGCCCAGAGTCACGTTCAAAGATGTGAACCAGCGGGAGTTTGTCAGAACCCTGGCAGCCTTCCTCAACGTCTGGGAAGCTGGGCATGGTGGCACACACTTTCAATCCCAGCACTTGGGAGGTAGAGTTAGGAGGATCACTGTGAGTCTGAGGTCAGCCTGGGACTACAGAGTGAGTGCTAGGTCAGCCTGGGCTAATAATACATACTAAGCCTCACATAATAAACTCAGCATAGGAGTTATAATGATAAAGTGGCAGCTCAGTTGTTAAAAGCACTTGCTGGGCTGGAGAGATGGCTCAGAGGTTAAGGCACTTGCCTCCAGTGCCTAAGGCCCTGGGTTCAATTCCCCAGGACCCACATAAGCCAGAACCACAAGGTGGTGGCCCTGGTGTACTCTCTCTTACTCTCTCTCTCTCTCTCTCTCTCTCTCTCTCTCTCTCTCTCTGCTTGAAAATGAATAAAAATATTTTAAAAAAGCACTTGCTGCTGGAGTCTGAATCCCCAGAACCCATGTAAAGTGGCATAAGTAGTGCATGTATCTGTGATCCCAATGAGCGTATGGCAATGGAGTCCCTCAGGAGGATATCAAAGCTCCCAGGCAGGACTGTCTAGTTACTGCAGCAGCAATTAAGAGAGACTGTCTCAAATAGGTAGAAAGCAAAGAGACCCCAAGGTTGTCTTCTAACCACTACATGCATGCCATGGCCATATGTATATACACACATATACACACATACATACACAGACACACATGCAAAGAAATCTAATGAACACAATATATTACCAAATTCAGGCTGGAGAGATGGCTTAGTGGTAAAGCAGAAGGACAAGAGTTTGATTCCCAGTACCCACATAAAGCCTGATGCACAAGGTAGTGCATGTGTCTGGAACTCATTTTCAGTGGCTGGAAGCCCTGGTAGACCCATTCTCTCTGTCTGCCTCTTTCTCTTAAAAAAATATTAAATATTAAAAAACATTCTCTCTCTAAAAATATATATTTTAATTATTTATTTATTTGAGAGAAATAAAGAGGCAGAGAGAGAGAGAGAGAGAATATGAATGGGCCTGCCAGAGCCTGCAGCCACTGCAAACGACCTCCAGACACATGCACCACCTTGTGCATCTGGCTTTAAATGGGCACTGGGGAATCAAACTTGGGTCCTTCTGCTTTGCAGACAAACGCCTTAACTACTAAGCCGTCTCTCCAACCCTCAAAAAAATTTTTAAAAAGGATATTACCAAATTCAACTTGTTCTGAACTTTTGGAGGTTATGGGGAGGATGTTGAGACCTAGAACTCACTAGGTAGCCCAGGTTGGCCTGGAAATCATGGCACTCCTCCTGTCTCAGACGTCCAAGTGCTGGAATCACAGTCATGAATCTGTGGATGAGTCATAAACTCATCCACCATATCTGGATGAGTTCTAATTTCTTTAAAGGACATAAAACTATCAACACAAAAATACAGGACATTATAGTGGTTACTGGTACCATTTTTCAGCCTTCGTAAGGTCCTGATTCACATTGTTGGTGCTGTGTTCTCTGCCATTAAATGTCCTGATGTCGGGATACTCTATTTGTCCTGCACATGCACGTCTCATTTTATCACTGAAAGCAGACTGTGCTAACTTCTTATATTTCTTCCTATTCATTAGGATCTGTTGCTTCACTTCATATAGAGCATCTAGAAAGAACTTCTCTACTTCTGTTCTCTCATCCAGTATGTTCTTAGCCAGCTTCTTCACTCGATTCATTTCTTTGTCCTTTATCTGGAGAAGTTGCTGCAGCTTGTCGTTTTCCACCTGACCTGCTTGATTCTCTATCATTGCCTGTTGCTGCAGTTTCAAAAACTCAGTTTCAAACTCTGTGGTCATGTAAGTCAGAGCATTCTCCAAGTTGATTACCTTCTTCTGAAGAGTTTGGATTTGTGATCTCTGCTGAGTAAATTGCATAATCTTTTCCTTTATCAATAGCTCATTGACCTCCTAAAATCAGAAAAATTAAAGAGGTGGGAATTTTTTAAATATTAGAACTTAAAGGTTCTTCAAAAAATTCTTTTTTCCTTTTTTTTTTTTTTTTAAAGTAGGGTCTCGCTCTAGCCCAGGCTGACCTAGAATTTACTATGTAGTCTCAGGGTGGCCTCAAACTCACAGTGATGCTCCTACTTCTGCCTCCCGAGTGCTGGGACTAAAGACGTGCACCACTATGCCCAGCTAAAAATTTCTATTACTTAATGAAAATTGAATTTGGTACCAAGCTAAGAAGGTGATTATATTACTATTTCCATGAACAAAGAGTAATCCCTAAACCGGGCGTGGTGGTGCACGCCTTTAATCCTAGCACTCAAGAGGCAGAGGTAGGAGGATTGCCATGAGTTCAAGGCCACCCTGAGACTACATAGTGAATTCCAGGTCAGCCTGGACTAGAGTGAGACCCTACCTCAAAAAACCAAAAAAAAAAAAAGAGTAATCCCTGTCTAGACTTATAAAGCCACCCTATTGATTTTACTAATTATAAAACTTTCAAATTTCCTTTAGAATTTTTTAAATATTTTATTTATTTGAGAGAAATAGGTAGAGAGAGAGAGAGTGAGACAGAGACAAAGAGAAAGAATGGGCACAACAGGGCCTCCTGCCACTGCAAACGAACTCCAAACACATGTACCACTTTGTGCATCTGGCTTTATGTAGGTACTTGGAAACTAAACCCAGGCCATCAGGCTTTACAAGCAAGTGTCTTTAACCACTGAACAATCTCTCCAGCCCCCCTTTAGAATTTTTCCAGGTTACATATTTTATATTCTCAAAATAAAACTAGACAATAGAACATTAGAAAAATCTATAAGGAGGCTGGAAAGATTGCTTAGCAGTTAAAGGAACTTGATTGCATAATCTGATGACACAGGTTTGATTTCCCAGTACCCACGTAAAGTCAGAAAGGGTGCATGCATCTGGAATTCATTTGCAGTGCCAAGAGGCCCTGGCATACCCATGCGTTCTGTCTGTCTCTCAAATAAAATTAAAAAACAGAATCTATAATGAAAACTGTAGACGACTCCTAGCTGCGTATCCCAATATCTATTTTACCTTTCCCTTTCCTCTTTAGTAATAAAATTCCAATTTTATTCAGGAAGGCAAAAGCTTCCAGCTGAAAATTCCCAGCGTCCCTTTACGTTCAGCAAGGTCAAGTTCTAATCAATGTGTGTGTATGTTTGTGGACACCTGAGCTTGATAACAAAGCTCACACTAACTGAATGATCTGTATAAAGGAACCTGACCACACGTGTAAGCTCTCTCTTCTTCCTATGGTTTTGCCTGAACACCAGTGTGCAAGTCTGTCTCTTCCCTTCCCAGCCTGACTAGGGAGTAGGGTTACTTCTTTATGCCTGAGTATTTTCCTGCTTGTTGTCTACATTTATCTTATTTTAGGGTGCTTTCTTGCTTTGTTACATGTATAATTTTCTTTGATCTCTAAGTCTTTCCTATTTCTTAACCTGTCTGGTCTTTTTATGTGAAGGGGATCTTTTAGTTCTTATGCTTTGCCTTCTTTATCTGGTTGTATATTTCTCCTCTAGAGCTATTTTATCCCTGGAGATTTCTCTGTGATGGAGATTCTCTCATCTCCCCTCTCCTTTTCCAGCCAGACAAGGAAAATTCTCCTCTGGCTTGAGTCTTTCAGTAAGCCTTTTCCCTAGACATAATTCCCCCTACAATAAACCTCATAATTCATAATTGAAAAAAAGAGTCAGGTGTGGTGGCACATGTCTTTAATCCCAGCACTAGGGTGGCAGAGGTAGGAGGATCACCTTGAATTTGAGGCCAGCCTGAGAATATATATTGAATTCCAGGTGAGCCTGAGCTACACTGAGACCCTTCCTTGAAAACAAAAAATAAAATTTAAAAATATATGTGTAGGATACCCAGGAAGATCCTAAAGAGAGAGGCTCCCTTTTTCCTCCTGTGCTTTCTTCCTGTGGTTTGGAGGAATGGTGAACTCCATCAACCACCTTGGCCATGAAGCAACTCTAAGATGTAAGCCACACATTGCAAAGCATAGTTAAGAAAGTCACCTGTCTCTGTGATAACACCAATCAATTCTGATGTGTATTCCTTACTTCCAGACTTCCTTTAGGTGAAGGAATAAACCCTTGTGTGGGGCTCATTGGTTAGAGGCACATGGCCTGCTGACCTGGGTTCAATTCCCAAGCTATCCATGTAAGCCAAATGCCAAAAAAGAAAAAAACAAGCCTCCCTCAGCAACAACGCACAAAGAGGGAAGAAAAATAGAAAATCTGGCTACCTCAGGTGTAGTTCATAACCCCTTAACCTATGGACAGATCCAATATGCGCACTGAGGAAGTACCCCAGTGGGTAGGGGACAGAGAGGAGGGAAGTGGGGACACCTTCACAAGAGTTGCTCATACAATGTATATACTTACTCATAATAAAAATATTAATTGAAAAAAAAGAAAAATGGAGGCAAGTGACTGGCATTTGTTCTCAGAGGCAAGAGACTGGCATGCTCCACTCATGTGTACATAAGCAAACATTTTAACTCTTATGTGATGACACCATTGACATCAGCTCTGTCATAGCCAAACTAATTTCTAAGTGATTTAGACACCAGCTATAAGCAAAGCAAAATGAGTATTCTAAAGTAGTAAAGGATTAGAGTGTTTATATTTGATATATTCTATATAAAATCAAGCCTAATGCTTCTTTTTAAAATATTTTATTTTATTTTAAATATTTATTTATTTGAGAGAGAGAGAGAGAGAAAGAGAGAGAGAGAGAGAGAAAGAGAGGCAGACAGAGAGAATGGGCACACCACTGCAAATGAACTCCAGACACATGCGCCCTCTTGTATATCTGGCTTTACCTGGGCACTGGGGAATCGAACTTAGGTCCTTCTGCATCACAGGCAAGTGCCTTAACCGCTAATCTATCTCTTCAGCCCAAAATATTTTATTAATTTATTTGAGAGAGCATGAGAGAGAGAGAGAGAGAGAGAGAATGGGTACACCAGGGCCTCAAGCCACTGCAAATGAACTCCAGACATATGTGCCTATACATCTGACTCTACGTGGGTACTGGGGAACTGAACTTGGGTCTTTCTGTTTGCAGGCAAACGCCTTAACCAGTAAGCCATTGCTCCAGCCCCCTAATGATTTATAATTCACTTAGCAATTAGTATTTTCAGATAAAAAACATTTATGATGCATACAGAAGAAAAATGGTCCAATTATCCTTATATATCATTAATATATAAAATATATTTTGGTGTTCATCAAAGCAATCCTTAATAAAAAATAGTGGGGGAGAGAATCATAATGGTTTATAGTCTATAATTATGGAAGCTTTCAATAAAAAGTTTTTTAAAAAAGGAAATAGAATCTGGGCTGGAGAGATGGCTCAGCAGTTAAGGCACTTGCCTCCAATGCCTAAGGCCCCCGGTTCAATTTCCCAGGACCCACATAAGCCAGACCCACAAGGTGGTGGCTCTGGTGTGCTCTCTCTCTCTTTCTCTTTCTCTCTCTCTTTTTCTGTATATTTCTGCTTGAAAATGAATAAATAAAATATTTTAAAAAAGGAAATAGAATCTAAGTGAGAGTGGCAACCTTTTGATGTAAAAGGCAAGAATGACTCTCGTGTAATTTCTGGGAGCTTTTTTGTAGAGCATCGGCTTCTTTCAGGTGGTATGTGAGAGCTTTTTGGAGATAAACATTCTCTTTAAAAACATTTCTTCCAGCATTGTTCAATTGCCTAAAACAGATACATATAAGAAACTCAGATATAGGCCTAAGTTTTAAATATTACCAAACAAAAGCAGCGATTGCATTATCTTCCAGCATTACTAATGACCACCACTTGTATAGGTAATGTAGTTCAGTGGTAAAGCACATGATGGCATGTACTGTACCCTGGGTCTGACCCCTAATATGTGTTGGAGGGTACACCACTCATTGAATTCATGATTACTAAATAGGTAGCTGGGGACCTTGTAATTCACTTCTCACCTGACAGGAAAGTGGAAAGTGATACGGTAGCTGGACTTGGCTGCACAAACCTACAATCCCATCACTTGGGAGGCTGAGCCAGGAGGATGAAAAGTTGGTCACCCATGGGCTGGAGAGATGGCTCAGCGGTTAAGGCACTTGCCTCCAGTGCCTAAGGCCCCGGGTTCAATTCCCCAGGACCCACATAAGCCAAACCCACAAGGTGGTGGCCCTGGTGTGTTCTCTCTCTCTCTCTCTCTCTCTCTCTCTCTCTCTCTCTCTCTCTCTCTCTCTCTCTTTCTCTCTCTGCTTGAAAATGAATAAATATTTAAAAAAAAAAAGTTGGTTACCCAGAGGCATGGCCAGGAGAACCTGGCTGAATACTAGGCTATGGTTCCCTGTCACAAGGACTGATCCAGAAGACCCATGGAGGAGGTTATCCAGAGGATTGGGGATGGGGGGGCATCAGGGAATTGGGGATAACAACTCACTGTTTGCCCACTAAATAATGTAACTCATTATGGACAATAAATTAAAAAAATAAATAAAGGAAAGAAAAAAAAAGTTGGTCACCAGCATGGACTACACAGCTGACCTGGAATTCACTATGTAGTCTCAGGGTGACCTTGAACTCATGGTGATCCTCCTACCTCTGCCTCCCGAGTGCTGGGATTAAAGGCATGCGCCACCATGCCCGGCTAGGACTCTTGATTTTTAAAAAATCCCAGGGAATGGGGAGATGGCTCAGCAGGCAAGAACACTTGTTACAAGTTGGTGGCTTGAGACTTGCCTGAGTTTGATTCCCTAGGACCAAATAGGAAAACAAACAGCAAAGTGGTAAGAAAAGCTATTTACTAAAGAAGCAAGTTTTGAGTGAGACCCTACCTCGAAAAACCAAAATAAATAAATAAAAATAAAGAAGCAAGTTTCTTACACCACAGCTTCATGGTGGGCTCTCTCTGCCAGCATTACTATCCTCTTTTCAGCCTCTTGTTCTAGACGGTGCTGAAAAAAGAATATGGTTGTTTAATACAAAACTCTACTTCTAGCAACAAATTTTATATCATAATTATTTCAGAACATCAAATAAAGTACTCCTGTTCACATGACCTGATATAGAGAACTAATTGTGGAGGAGGAAGAGCCAATAAAAAGGATAGTGTGGACATAAGACCTTGGGCTATCTCCCAATTTTCCCATTAAAAAAGCAAAATGACATAAAAGGGAGAGCTATGTCCATATTGGAAAGCAGAACTGGAAAACATTTCTGTTAAATGCAACATAATTAATCATTTATTTTATTGGACACTATTACTGTACCATTTTTTTGTTTGTGGTATGTGTATGTGTGTGATGCATGCATGTATGTGTAAAGATGCATGTGTATGGGGGTGGATGCAAAGGCCACAGAATGTCAGTGTCCTCCTTTACCACTCATCCATGTATTTCCTTGAGTCTCTCACTGAACCCAGAGATGCCAATTTTTAAAAAATATTTTATTTATTCATTTTCAAGCAGAGAGAGAGAGAGAGAGAGAGAAAGAGAGAGAGAGAGAGAGAGAGAGAGAGAGAGAGAGAGAGAGAGAGAGCACTAGGGCCACCACCTTGTGGGTCTGGCTTATGTGGGTCCTGGGGAATTGAACCCGGGGCCTTAGGCACTGGAGGCAAGTGCCTTAAACGCTGAGCCATCTCTCCAGCCTGCCAATTTTTTTAAATATTTTATTTATTCATTTTCAAGCAGAGAGAGAGAGAGAGAGAGAGAGAGAGAGAGAATGCACCAGGGCCACCACCTTGTGGGTCTGGCTTATGTGGGTCCTGGGGAATTGAACCGGGGCCTTAGGCACTGGAGGCAAGTACCTTAACCACTAAGCCATCTCTCCAGCCCGCCAATTTTTTTTTAATTGTCAAACAGGCTGACTGGGGAGCCCCAGTGATTCTCCAGTCTCTGCTCCCCATAGGACTACAGTTACAGGCGTAAATGGCCATGCCTAGATGTTTATACAGGTGCTGGGGATCAAACTCAGGGCAGTTAAGGCCCTCTCAGGCCCTTATGTTTGTGCAGTAGTCACTCTTATTCACTGAGCCAAATCCCCAGCTCCTTCTCCAAGTTGTTTTTGTTGTTGTTTTGTTGTTTTTGTTTTGTTTTGTATATATTTTTAGTAATTATTTTATTATTATCCATAATGAGTTACATTATTTAATGGACAAACAATGTGTTGTTATCCCCCGTTCCCCAATGCCCCTCTTCCCCATCCCCAATCAGCTGGATATTCTCCTCCTTGGGCAGTCTGGATCAGTCCTTGGGGCAGGGGACCATGGATAGCCTAGGAGTCAGCCCGGTTCTGCTGGCCCTTGTATGTTGTTACTGAGGGGGGCCATGTCTCTGGATTGTTTTGGTGTTTTTGAGGTAGGGTTTCACTCTAGTCCCAGCTGACTTGGAATTCACTGTGAAGTCTCTAGGCTGGCCCCGAACTCACACTGATCCTCCTACCTCTGCCTCCAAAGTGTTGGGATTAAAAGTGATAGATATTAGATACTAGAGACTCTGTGGTAAAACAGGTAGAGGCTGGGCATAGTGGCATACACTTTTAACCTCAGTACTTGGGAGGTAGAAGCTGGAGGATCAGGTATTCAATGTCATCCTCAGCTACATAGTGAATTCAAGGCCAGCCTGGGCTATGTGAGACACCTGTCTCAAAAAAAAAAAAAAAAAAGACTAAGTGAGACCCTACCTCAAAAAAAGACAAACAAGGTACCTGATCTCACAAAGTTTATATTCTAAGGTAGGTCCTAAACAATAAATGATAATTACAACATGCTGATCTGCTATTTTCCAGGCACAGTTCTGAAAGTTTTATATATATATTTCTTCCTATTGGAAAGTGGACTGCTACAAAGCCCCAGCCCCACGAGAATATCCACGAAGTCTATACCAGCATGGTGAGGCAGATACTGCTGTGACTGGCCAACCAGCACTTACCACTTATTTCAGTCCCCCACTTTCCAAACAATTTCCATTAGTGTCTGAAAAAGAAAATCACTTTCCCAGCATCTTTTATAACATGGTTCTGGCCAATTAATGAGACATAAGACAAAAATCTGCTAGGAGCTTCTGGAAAAGTGTTTTTTTTTTTAGAGAAGGTTTCACTCTAGCCCAGGCTGAACTGGAACTCACTCTATAGCTAAGGCTGGCCTCAAATTCATGGAGATTCTCCTACCAAGTGCTAGGATTAAGGGTGTGAGCTACCAGGTTTAGCTAAAATTCTTTTTTTGTTTTGAGACAGAGCCTCACCATGTAGTCCAGGCTGGCTTTGCTATCCTTCTGCCTCAGCTTGCCAAGTAAGCAATCATTCCTGATTCTGGAAAAGTTTACTGGCCTTTAGAAAAATGGAACAGATTCCTCCAGTACCTCATTTCTTTCCTGCCTTAGATACAAATCTGGAGCTACAATAACTACCTGAAAATCATCAGGCAAAAAGCCACCTCAAATATAAATATACTCAAATATATTCTCAAATATAAATATACTATTTATCTAAGTGCCATTATTCACATATTCTGCATCCTGGCCAAGTATTTCTAAAGATGTTAAGATTAGAATTGCATGGAAAGAGAGACAACTAAAGGCAGTCCATTCCTGACAGTGTCAGGAAGGGCCTCAGAGCCCTGCATGCTGCTCTTGTCCTACTTCCCTCCAGGTAATTCCATAAACAAACTGAAAACCTGCAGCCACCTTTTTGTACGTGGTGGTGGAGCTGGAACCCAGGCCTCATGTATGCTAAGCATGTACTCTACCACTGAGCTATACCCTTAGCCCCTAAAACTACTTTTTTTTTTTTTTTGGGGGGGGGGTAAGGTAGGGTCTTGCTCTAGCCCAGGCTGACCTGGAATTCACTATGTAATCTTAGGGTAGCCTCGAACTCATGGCAATCCTACCTCTGCCTCCCCAGTGTTGGGATTAAAGGTGTGTGCTACCACACCCAGATCCTAAAGCTACTTTTAAAAGCAATCCTTTTCATCTAAACCTCATGAGTTATTAAGACTTTCACTGATTTCCCTACATGCAGTTTTTGTTCTTGTTGTTTTGTTTTTTTCAAGGTAGGGTCTCTAAAAGAGTTGATCTCTAGCAAGGGGATATAACTTTGTAGTAGAGCGCTTGCCTAGCCTGTGTAAGGCCCTGGTTCAATCTCTAGCTAGCACCATGAAATAGAATGATAGATGGATGGAAGGATGGACGAATTGACAGACAGTGATAGATGTAGTTAATCTCGGAAATTGAAAGTAGAATGGTAGTTACAGAGTCCAGGGAGAGTGAGGAGGGTATTGAATGGGGAAGGTGAAATCAGTGGGCACTAATTTATAGTTAGACACAGCACGTTCTGATGTGTGATCACATAGTAGTATGGTCAAAGATAAAAATAATTTATATTTCAAAAAGCTAAAAGGATTTTAAAGTTTAACCACAAATGATAAATATTTGAGGAGATAGATATGTTCAACTGTGGGGAATGGTAGTACACTCCTATATTCCCTCTTGGGGGGGTGGAGACATGAGGATCAGGGACTCAAGGCATAGCCTCACT
>PVHP010036961.1:0-17485 GCA_004024765.1 Zapus hudsonius
TGCATTAGTCTTTAAATATGGAAATACAAGATACTTATTTTTTCTTCAATTAGGTGTGAGTATTTGATGTTCCTACTCAGATAGCTTTAAGTGGTGGATCCATTTCCAGAAGCTCATCTAAACCGCCCGACAACCAGGGTAAAGACATTACAGCTGAGTGTGTCACATTCTTTTGTCCAACAGTTGTGATAAATGGCATTTCTAAGGCTCATTCTTCCTTCTCAATACCAACCCCCCCAGACAGTTCCAAGCCTCAATGCTTGCTTTACAAGTCACAAAGAAAGCGAACATCACGTGATACCCTACTACGGCTACATTAGAAAAACAGCCATGGTTATTGTGACCTTTTCCCTAGGTTCTTTCCTTTCCCCTGAATTCCCACAGAAAGTTTGATAACAAACACATTCATCTTTTACAGTGGCACAAATTACATTTAATGGACTTATTTCCTACCATCTTTCTTCTCTCTAAATGGAAAAGATTTCTTAGGTAGTGTTGCGGTCAGCTTCTTAGTTGCTGCGCAGAAAGAACCCAAACAAAAGCGGCTTGTGGAGGAATGGGTTTATTAGGCTTATGGACTCGAGGGGAGACTCCATCCTGGCAGGGAAAACGATGGCATGAGCAGAGGGTGGACATCACCTCCGCCACAGCACTGGAAATAGTGGCAGGAAGGTGTGCCAAACTCTGGCCAGGGGAAGCTGGTTTATAACCCCCATAAGCCCGTCCCCAACAACTCAGCTCCATTAAGATTGTAAAATCCAAACTGCCATCAGCTGAGGATCGATTACCCAGAACACATTCATTTGTTTGTGAGGGGCACCTGGATCAAACCATGACAGATAGTGTATATTTTTGAGTTTCAAACTCAGAAAAATATTCCCTCAACCACACCGAATTAAAGTTTTGGTAGCCTGTGAACCTTCAGCGATTATTAAGCTTCACCCATCATAACCCATACAACCAAAAGATTAACTGAGCAAAATAAATTAGGAACATCAAAACATATTTCTTTTTATGTCTGCAACTATCTTTCTGAGCCCAGATAGCTCAGGAGCAAGTGGCTCCTGAGAGGAAAAAGCTCATGGGTTTTTATTTGATTACAGTTGAATTTTAGGAAGTAGGAAAAGAAAGGGCGAAGAAGACACAGAACTGAGGAGATTGTGATGCCTGGTACCAGGCTTAGCACTCAAAGTTTTCAGTCTTTCTAGAGGCTGGACATGTCACTCTATCCTGTTATCTCTGTAACAAAATTCTCTCTCTCTCTTTTTTTTTTCTGGGGTTGATGAATCCCCACATTTGGGTCTATGTGTGATAAGGCTCTTGATAATGACATCTAACTCTTCGGTGGCTTCATTGGTCACTTGATTTTATCTCTCCACTCTCCTCCCTAATAGGCAGTTACCTAGATACACAGCTCTTATTTCTCCTGAAACCATCAGCAGAAATGACTACACCTTCCTTACCCCCGTTTATTAGTAACACCCGATATTAGATGCTTTGAGACTAACATTGTAGACTAGCTGAAAGCAACTGTTAGGAGACTAGTCTATTTTCAAATCACACAACACAGAAACACTGCTGCGAGGCAAGTCTGTCTCAGCATCAGTATCACAGGAGTAACTGACAGGAACATTATCCCGACATGAACATCTCTCATGAGGACCACAGGTAGCCTTTATGCACCCAGCACTTCTCATTTCCAATCTAAATTCTCTTCTCCTCTGAGCAGAATCATCCTGAATCTGCACTCAGCTCTCACTTGCAGTCCTCACACGCTTCCAACTTTATCTCCAAAAAATTTGCTATTTATTCTTCTCTACTAAACAATGTGTTGCCCCCAGGAAAATGTGGTAAGTCCTCAACACATTGCTTTATAAAGCAGGGGTGGCAGTGGAAAGGATGGGAGGTGGTAACAGGGCATTTTCCTTAGCCTACAGAACTAGATCCCTAGACATTTTAGAAACCTCATAGCTCTCCTCTTGCTTTTTATTTAAAGGTAGGGTTTCTAGTGATCTATTTCTCCTCTTCAAATCTTAACTCCTCATCGACTCTGTATTCATCTACTTTGTGTTACGGTCACAGATTACCCGAGATAATCAATTTACAAGGAGGAAAGATTTACTTTGGATCTCAGAGTATTAGTGTACTGTTAATTGGCCATGGCGCTCTGGCCCTGTGGTACTGGACTCCACCTCGGCAGGGGGATGTAGAGAGTAAGCTGCTCTCTCAGTGGAAACTGGTGACCCATCACAAGTGTCCAAACTTTAGCATCCTGCTGTGCTCAGCAGAGTGTAATGCTTTGTCCTTTAGTCCCTTACTCTGGTCGCCATCTGGCCATCGCAGGAGGCCATAATTCTCATTTGTTAGGCCCATGGTATCTGAGTATACCAGTGCCTAAAATGTCACCTGCTGGCTAATTTAATGAATGAACTAACAAATGAATGTAAAACAGCAATGTGCCACTTAGGAAAACTAATGCAGGCACATGACTATCTTAGTACAGAACAGTATATCTTTCTGAGGAGACTGGCTATTACTATTGTTATGCAGAATTCAAAGGGGTTTTCTTGGTCCCCAGAGAGACTTCAGCTCAACATCTACAAAGCAAATTACCCCTCTGGTCTCACAGCTTGATTTCCATGTCCTATGACTTTCTATAAGGAGAGCAGAAAGGGATCTGTTTGGCTGTAAACAAAACCTGTCATAGGACAACCTGAAGCCAGGCTAATGGAGAAGACCCTAGGAAACATGGGAAGAATTTTTCTTTCTTTGCAAGCACAAATTATTTTCCTGCAATATGTTTTCTTAGTGAAAGTATGAATTATTTCGCTCATATTAGAAAAAAAATATGGATAACCCAAATATATATATATATATATATATATATATATATATATATATATATATATATATATATATATAATCTACTTCTTTTGGATAATATAGTTGATAGCCATCCACTCCCAGGTTTATTGCAAAAATATTCATCTTTAACTAATGGCATATTGATGCTTTTTTTTCATTGCTCTATAATCTTAAATTATTCAGAAGTTATGAGATTCGAAAGGTCTTTGTTAATAGACAGAGAGCCCCACATTACCAAATGCCAAAAGAATAATGAAGCACCTTTGTGATAAGAGGCTAGTGTCTGGGATGAATAGACCTTTAATTGGAAAAAGTTCGTGTATTAATGTTCAACATTAGGAGTGATTAGTAGATAGACTATGTTTTCTCAAGAGGATGGATAGCAGTATGTCCAATTTTGATGTAAATTCACAGACAATTTTACTGTTATTCTAAAATGTTCTATCTAAGTAGGTTTAGAAATGAAAAATAAAAAAGAAAGTTTTTTTTTTTTTATAGTAAGCACATCTGTGTTCGCAGCAAAGCTCCTGAAAATAATTTTATTGTATGAAACTGTTCCCATTGCTGGCTGGGAGATTTCCATATTCAAAAATCATGTCATTTATATCTGCAGTTTGATTTCATTTTCTTCAACTCACATGAAACAAGAATTTTGGGGTCCCTTGTTAATATACCAGCACACCAATGCACCAACAAATTTAGGGTGCCCTGGATTTTTGTCTTATGAATGCAAAGAATTAAAATCCATAAACCAGAGGGTAAAGTTTAGAGAGACTTTATTAGATTAAGAGAGGGAAGAGGAGAAAGTGCCCAGAGCTCCTGGCCTGTGGAAGGCAGAGCGGGTGGAGAGCCCATGTGGCTGTAAGAGGTCAGAGGTGCTGTCTCCTCATCTCAGCCCAGCTGAGCTGAGACAAGGGGAGACTTTTCAGAACCTGGAGGTTCAGGAGTGATGTAGGGCAGCCAAGAAACTTTGGCCCCCTGATAAGGGTTGATTTTTAACCTTATTGTAGTGGTCTTCACCTTTGGGCTCAGGTACGCCAGAGTGAGGGCTGATTGGTCTAGGCTAGGGTCTTGGCTTTCTAGAAAAGAGATGCTCCCTCCCAGGGAGGGGCTCAGGTTCATGGTCTAGGGAACTTCTTTAGTCAAAAGATAAGGAGAAGCCAGATTCTTTGGCAATATGGAGACTGCAAGGAGACATCCAAAAACATTCCTGCTGGTTACTTTCAGGGGTCCAGTCACCCTAACTGCTGTGTGTGTGTGTGTGTGTGTGTGTGTGTGTGTGTGTGTGTGCCTGCCGTAGTGCACGGATTGGTTAGCTCAACTTGAGGTGTTGAGCCTTGCTTTCCACTTGTTTGAGGAAGGCACTCTTGCTCAACACTGCACACAGCAACAGGCTTCCAGAATTCCCCTGTCTCGGCCTCTGATCTCATAGTAGGTCTGGGATTGCAGATGCTTGCTACTGTCTAGCTTTACATAGGTTCTGGGGAACCACGCTCGGGATCATCACACTTGCAGCAAAAGTAAGCAGCACTTTTACCCTGAGTCATCTCCTCAGCCCCACATTTTAAAAAACATTTTATGGGCTGGAGAGATGGCTCAACGGTTAAGGCACTTGCCTCCAGTGCCTAAATCCCCGGGTTCAATCCCCCAGGACCCACATACGCCAGACCCACAAGGTGGTGGCCCTGGTGCTCTCTCTCTCTCTCTCTTTCTTTCTCTCTCTTATTTCTCTCTCTCTTGAAAATGAATAAATAAAATATTTTTAAAAAATAAATAAAAACATTTTATTTATTTATTTTCAAGGAGGAAGGGAGAGAGATAGAGATATGAGACAGAGAGAGATAGAGATATGAGACAGAGAGAGAGAGAGAAAGAGAGAGAGCACACACCAGAGTCTACAACTGCTGCCAACAAACCCCAGATACACACATCTTGCTTTATATGAATACTAGGGAATCGAACAAGTGGTCAGTTGGCTTTGTAGGCAAGCGCCTTAACCTCTGAACCATATCTCCAGCTCAGCCCTTTTAAAGTGTGTGCTCTTTTCTCCAATCTAGAAAAACAGCTATCACTACTGTCTTCTTTCTTTTACTGCCTGATCCAAGAGAAGGTTCCCCTCTCCACCCAGCAGTCTTTGTTCCCTCCGGGGAATCTTTACAGAGCCAGATAACAAGAACGCTCCCAGCCAATGGCACACTGAATGCAGACACTGAGAATGATGCTCAGGAGAGGGGTTCAATCATCCGGAGCAGTGGCCCCAGCTCCTTTCTGAGTAGATTTTATCTAACCATGTCCCCCAAGTATTTCTGTCACCAGCCATCAATGGGTTATTTGTTTGCTATGATGAGCTCATCCTGGGCCCCTCCCCGTCCTTATCAACCTTACAATGCCAAACACCTTCTGGGTGAGGCGTATCTTCAATTTCACAATCTGAAATTGGGCTTTCATCTGACCAGCCCTGTCCAGCCTCTTCTACTATGGCCTGTTTTTCACAAATACAGGACAGAACCAGTGTTCAAATAAACCAGGCTCAGTAAAGTGGGAGGAAGACTGGATTCTCCTTACCCTTCACTTTGGGTTTCTAAAGAACCTTCAGTGAAAGATCCCTTGGAAAGTCAGGTGTGAAAAAAATAAAGTAAGTAAAAGCCAGGTGTGGTGGTGCACTTCTGTGATCCCTGCACTCCATAGACTGAAGCAAGAGGGTCATGAGTTAGATCAAGGTCAGCCTGGGCTATGTAGCGAGTTCTAGGTGACATTAGACACTGCTGAGAGTTGGGGGAAGAGAGGAAAAGAGAGGAGAGGAAAGAGGAAGAGGGAAGGGAAAAAGTTACTATCAACATTTTTGCCAGTTTCATTTTATTATAAGTTATCTCAGAAAGCTTAGCCAGGGGGAGAGATGGCTCAGCAGGTAGGGAGCTTGCCTGAATAGCCTAATATTGACGCTGGTTTGATTCTCCAATACCCACATAAAGCCAGATGTTCAAAGTGGTGCAAGTGTCTGGAGTTTGTAGTGGCTGGAGGCCCTGGTGCACCCGTTCTCTTTGTCTCCTCTCTCTCTCTCCCTCTCTCTCTCTCTCTCTCTCTGATTGCAAATAAATAAAAAATATTTTTAAAAAGCACAGAGATCAAGGCTTATTTAAAAGTAGATTATCTGGGAATATAATCTTAGAAAAGACGTAAGGTCCCATGAGAATCTCACATCTATTATATGAATAGTAAAGCCTTCCTGGAACAGAATCTTTAGTTTTTATATTGGCTAATTTTATGACCAATATCTTAATTTTATTTTATTATTGCCAGTAGCTTTGTGCAGTAAGATTTGCAAGACTATTAAATTCTGAACTATGACATGAGAGGAGGAATATTTCCACAATTACCTTGCCTAAATGGAAGCTGTCCAAACTTGAATTACTGTTGCTTTTGAAGAGCTAACAACCTATTTCATTGTATTTTCTCTGAATATACGATGGGACCGCAGAAAGAAAGCTCACACACATGTAAGTGATTGAAACTCTTTATTGTAAAAGGGGGTATTCTAGTGTGCCCAAGATTGATTAAGCAATGAACCCCATACTACCGTATGGTTATTTCAAAATAATTAGGCCTTTGGGATTACTTAGGGATATAAACACGAACAACTGACTGTCTAAACCCTCATGAGTACATTTAACACTGAGGCTAGAGACCGAAATGTGTAGGATTGTATGTGGTATGCCATTTTCAGAGGATTCTGTATTGAATATAAATTCATTTCCTTGTTTCCTTTCACATATAAGATGTCTCTTTGGATGTATGATGCGTGAATCAGTACAAAATATAAATCTATAGATGCAAATGTAGGTTTATAAGATGCATATATTTGTGCACTTACATTTTCGCCTCTGCTTCCTAACAGAAAGATTTAACAGTAGGTAATGGACTCAAGTGAATCCTTCTTGTATCTTCAAATATAAGTAGAAAGTTGTAAGCGTGTGGTAAAATAATTCAGATAAGCATTGGCTTAATGGTTAACTTCTTTAAAATTTTAATTGATTCTTTTAGAAAAAATGCTTCAATTCATCAGTCTTTTTATAGTAAAGAATAAAGCATAAGCCATTTGAATCCAAATGATGCTTCCTTTTCCTATTTGTTATTTATTCGCATATGTGTGTATATGTCTATGATATGTGTCTGTATGAGCTTGCACATACCACAGCACGTATGTGCCGGTCAGAGGGCATCGGATGCTTCTCCTTGCCTTCCACCTTATTTTTTTATAAATTATATCTTTAGTATCCATATTTGCATACATTGAATGAGCGAATAATGTGTTGATGTCCCCAGTTCCCAGATTTCCCTCCTCCCTGTCGCCAATCAGCTGGGTATCCTTCTCCATGGGTAGTCTGGATCAGTCCATGGGGTAGGGGGTTGTGAATAGCCTAGGAGTCAACCCGGTTCCACCCCCCTTTGCATGTTGTTACTGAGGTGGGCAATGTCTCTGGATATTCTCCTCCACCATGTCTCTTACAATCTTTCTGCCTCCTCTTCCGCTCAGTTCCCTGAGTCATGGTGGGTGAGTATTAAGGCTACTTTATTATTTAGGTCTTAGTGGCCTCTGTACTTCTGCTTTAAGTCGTGTTGAAAATCGTTGGTGTCTGTCTGGCTTATCCTGTGTTGACTGATTGGCTGTAGCTATAGGTCTCTTGCTTATCCCACCATTCTCTGTGGGGTTCCATGTGGTTCCTCCATGGTAGGTCTGGGGTGGTTCATCTCTTGCCAGGATGTCAGCTACTGGCCTGCAGTTTATTGGTAGGGTTGGAAAGGCCACAGCTCTCTCAATGCCTTCTGAAAAATACAAACAGAATTTTCATCGGAGAGTGAGATCAGCACAGCTTAACTGACATACACATTTCTGAATTGGCTAGACTCTCTTGTGAGTAGCCTCTTTGTAAATCATTTGTAAAGTGAATTTCTCTTTGGGGGCCCAAGATTTTGGTTCCCAGTGCATTTCTCCCTGAGTTCCAGTTCCAGTTAAGGGTTCCCCATCAGTGAGTGGATTACTTGGCCAAATTAAAAGCTGTTGATTACCTCCCCCAGGCTTTGGCACCTGCATTGCACAAGTTCCTTTCACCTCATTGAGATAGTCTCTCTTGCTCTGCTGCTGGGAGCTTCCTGATTCTTCTCTCATCATTGTAGGGCATAAGGATTGCAGATACTTGCACCGTTTTGTGTCTGAGTTTACCTGGATGCTAAAGATTAAACTTGGGTTGTCAGCAGGTTTGCAAGCAGGTGTCTTTACCTGTTGGGCCATCTCCCCAGCCCCAAACTATGACTCTTAAAATGATGTGATAGCATGGGACAAGGGGGGAAATGAGAGATTTGTGAAACAAAAAAAATCTGGAAAGAAAAATTTATAAGTTCAGCCGGGAATCTAGAGATCTGATCACTCTCCAACAAAGTGTGGATTTTCATGATTCTGTGGAAAATTTTAAACATGTGGGAAAATCATTTAGATAAGCATTGGCTTAATTGTTAACTTATTTAAAAGACACTGAAATTCAAGTTAGGGGAGCATTTTTAGTAGGCCATTTACCCCTCCTAACATAATTCTTCCCTTTGAACATTTACCACAAAACAGATTCAATCTTTTGCCTTCCCATGGGAAGACTGACAAACGAAAATTCAATTATAGAAAAATGACACATTATATAGACAAAGTATTTTTAGAAACTGCTCTCCCAGGAAGTAGGGAAGTTCTATAGCTGATCTGATTAAGTTAATCTCAGGGGGGTTTCTTTTCTTTTACTTTTTTCTGTTTTTGAATATCTGGGTGCTGGATACTGGTTTCTTTGTATACAAAGCATCACCAAATTCTAAGGCCATTTGTTATTTGTCCTCAATAGAATGGTGCTACAACACCCTTGAATCATTGAGTGTTTAAACAACTAGTTTGTCATAAAACATTTTCATTAAAACATTACATTTTTTTCTAGTGAATCTGCTTACATTAGCCACAAATAGCTAAGCAATCGGTAGCATTTATATCTCTAACCACTTAGTTATAATATACAAAGGAAGAATCAAAATAAACTTTCATTAATCAAAAACTAAGTGCAATTTACTATGAAATACACCTCCATATTCACTTCCTGAAACAAATGTAAACATTTAACATCATGATCCCTGATTTATACACAATACAACTGTGTAATTTGAATCTGAGACCATAATTCCGACTGAAAAACCCTAATGTTGGCCTGAATGAGAAAAAGCAGGAATGAGGAACCTCACTTCCAATAGATTACTTTAAATTGCCATTATCCAGCACACTTCATTGAAGTTGGACTTTTTAAACTCATTTCTCTCTGGCTAAGCCAGGACAAGGAAATCAAGGCATAGCCCTCAGTTTTGGCTTTTGAGGAACCCAAGCAGTCCACAGGGAATAGGGTTTGTAGCTTTGCCTTTCTTCTACCAACCAGCCTACCTTCATGAGAATCTGTGCCATCTACTGTTTTAGAGGCTAGGAACAAAGAATCCTTGGAGTGCTTATATTCTATCAGGTTCCATGTGGCTAGGGATGGGAAGAAGTAGAAACTAGCCAATCCAACCATAGTAGCAGCTCTACATTTTAAGAATTCAAACTTTCTATAGCAATCCTTTTGGAAGTTGGTAATGATCAACCACCTCTCTATTCTTCAGTCATCCTGGAAAAAAAAAGGTAAAAGTCAAAACCAATGTGCACGGGACAGGTAGCAAGGAGCCAGCCAGGGATAACTAATGCTTAAAAGAACAAAGCTGTACTTGGGTTCATGGTTTCAGAGGATTTAGTCCATAAGTGCCTGGGCAGAATGGCATCCTGGAGAGAGAGGGATAGACGAGAACTGTTGAACTCATGGCACACGGGAAGTCGAGCAGATAGCTCACAGGATGGTGGACAGGAAGCAGAGTAGACAGCTCACATCATGGTGGATAAGACGCAGAACCAAACAGATCACATCATGGAGCAGAGCAGAAAAGGGACAAAGCAAGTGATAGCCTCTAAGAACACGCTCCCACCCCTGCAGTGACCTAATTTCTCCAACCAGGCTCTACCACTTACTAATGTCAAAATAGCACCTTCATCTGGGGACCAAGCACTCAAACACATGAGCCAATGGGACATTTAATATTCAAAACTCAATGTATGAGATCTAAAGTGGTCATGATGACTAATTTGAGTGACTGATTAGCCCTTTTAAATACTGACATTATTAGTAGCACATAAACAGGCCAGTGTACTGATTTTTTCAGTTGCTGAGAGATGCATAGTATTGTTCAAATATTCATAAATAGTCTCATGATACATCCCCCACTCCTCTGTTGGGGAAGCTAACTACTTTCAAACAATGGTTCTTTGCTACTCTGAAGTTCCCGTGAGTGATTTCACCTTCTCGTTACATTTGGTCTTTGATTTTCTAGGGACAATGGAGAAAAATGACAGATAAATATATATCTGAATCTATAAATCTATATATCTGTATATCTATATCTATATGTATATATCTATATCTAATCTATCATCTATCTATCTATATTCCAGTGTCAAGTCTGCTATCATTATACTTTTTTTCCAGGAATATAAGACTCTATCTTGGGTTCTTTGATACTTCTTTTTTAAAATAATATTTTATTTATTCATTTTCAAGCAGAGAGAGAGAGAGAGAGAGAGAGAGAGAGAGCGCACCAGGGCCACCACCTTGTAGGTCTGTTTTAAGTGGGTTCTGGGGAATTGAACCTGGGGCCTTTAAGCACTAGAAGCAAGTGCCTTAACCGCTGAGCCATCTCTCCAGCCCCTGATACTTCATTTTTGCTATAAGAATAATAATAGCTATCCCAGAATGCTGTGAGAGTAAAATGAAATTTTATATGGCTTAAATGCTTAAGAAGACATTTAGTAAATTTAATTTAATTCTAGGAACATGTGGTTTCAACACTGTGTAATTGTAAAACTTATACAAAATATTTAAAAATTATGTGTCTGATTTAAAGTATGACCTCAACAAATACTTCTCATTTGAGTATCCACATGTTATATTGCAAATATTTTCAATATAATACATATAATGAAAATATCTACATATGTTAGTAGCTTACATGTTTTAGACAGATTGAATCATTGTCTCACATTTAGGATGGAAATCTAGCCCTTCTAGTTTAGTTCAGTTGTATTTTTTTTTAATTTTCTGTAGAAATTTTCTTAGCCTTGAGTTCGACAGTGGTTTATATGTGTAATCCCAGCACATGGGAGGGGGAGTCAGGAGGACCAGGAGTTTAAGATCAGCCTGGGTTACAAAGGACCCGTCTCAAAAAACAAAACCACAAAACTGAAAACAAACAAACAAAAACCCAAAATAAATGAGAGAGAGAGAGAGAGAGAGAGAGAGAGAGAGAGAGAGAGAGAGAATGATCTTAACTCCAGGAGAGCTCTGATTCTTATTTTTAACACCCTTAAAAAAGGTGTATCATTTAAAAAAAAGTGTTGTGTTAAAGTCAAAGTTATCATTTGTCTGCTTAGCATAAAAATTGACTTTGCATTGTCGGCTTATTCTATACCTAGTAGCTACAGACCCTTGAGATGAGATAGAATATATTCACATAGCAGATGACCTAAATTAGAAGAATAAAAAGCAAAAACAATGGCAGACACATATGATAGAAGCGCATTCTTATAAATAAGTACACATGTTATCCTGTGTTATTTATTCGAATGGATTACGTTACTGTCCTAAAGTTTCCAGCAGACACAGAATAGAAAAATTGATTAACTTCCATTTCTACCTGTTAAACCAAAAATAGGATATTTCTTTGAAGAAGTCAACCTATTCTTAGCATCAAGCTAGAAGGAAATTTCTCCCAAGGGTCTTCGAGAGACCCTGATGAGGAAATAAGCAACATCGTCCACAACACTCTATGTGCTTGGTCGTGATAGTGTCTTTTCCAATTAGACACAGGCATCCCCCACCCTAGTCTCTTAATATGCGGGAAGCAATCAAATAGTCATCTCTCTCTGAGTAATAAGTCAGAGTGTAATTTTAGCAGGAAAGTCAAGGCCAAGTGCTAAGCTCTAAATTATTGTGTTTAATTCTAACTGAGAGGTAGCAGGAAGTTGAAGCAATACTTGGCATAAACTCCTGATTTTTTTCTTACCTTCTCACTCTATTTCCCTCAAAGCAAGGATAATTTTGAATACCTTCAGATAATATATCCCCATTTTCCTTGGCTAACACCTAAAATCTTTATCTTTCTACAACGTCCTGCCTGATGCGACTCTTTGTCACCATACGTGTTGAACCACTGCCTCCTTTCCACAAAGCATAGCACTGATATTTCTACTGTGTGATGATGTCACTCCATGCCAGAGACCCTGCCTATACCATTCCCCTTGCCTGAAACATGTCCTCCCCTCCCCCACTGCCACCCTTTCCTAGCATTTCTCCATCAGGACAGTAGTCGCGTTCTTAGATGACTGGATGTCTCGTGTCATTCCTCACCCTCATCGGTCACACTGCACATCTCCACTGTGGGACATTACCATATTTTCATTAACTCGTTCAGTTTCCTATTTGTTTGTTCAACAAGTCTTCTATAGATGAGTGTTTGCTTTGTGCTGGACATTTCATTTGAGAAGGTATAACCGTGAACAAACGTGTCAAATCCACACCTTCAGACAACTTTCACGCTAGGGTGTGACACTAGATATTTTCACTAAAATATAAGCTACATATGGTCAGTAGTTATCGCTGTCTTGTTCACTGATACACTCAGCACCTGTCACACACACTCCTAAAAAGTGGTATTAGTTAGAAGATAATGAGAGAGAGAGAGAAAAAGAGAGAGAATGGAGAAAACTCTCCTGAGAGTTTTAGCCATGATTTAATGATTCCTTGTGTTATAACCAGGAGTTAAATACTCCATCCCCAGATCCCCAGAACTTGGACCTTAAAAATCACAGGTCAGAATGAATCACCTGCTATTTCCAGCTACAAGTGTCCACAGAAAAGAACAAGAATTAATTTGCAGCAATGACAGTAATGACTGTGACAAAGGGGACTTAATAAATATTTACGGAAACGATGGTAGAGTCCCTGTGAGGGTGGTTGAGATGTAGATAAAGGTCATGTCTCTCACTGTGGCATGTGTCCTTCTGACATGCTTAGGGTGCTTAGTTTAAGCTACTGATAAAATGAGCTGGCATTGTTCTAGCTTAAAGATGACTCATGTCTTGTTAAACAGGGTGACAAACTTGCTACACACAATATAAGGAGCAGGCATGTTGCCAACAGGTATCTGAAATTCACTATATATGAAAAGTCACTTCTTCAGAAAAACCATGAAATATTTCATAAGTTTGATTTCTCAAAAGACTGATTCATAGGGATGCTAAACATGAACACATTCTGTGAGGTTGACTGAAAACTGATAATTTTTTTGGCACATTCTGTTCTCTTGGCTGACTATAATTTGATATTTTTTCTGAACATTCAATTTTCTTATTTAATTAAAAATTAATTAAAATTCATTAGAGTATGAATTACATCTAATCGTTTCGTGGAATTCTAACTATAGTTCATGCTTCTTAAGCACAGAAATGGCCTCACATTTTATTTTAGCATAAAGTGGAAGAAATATCAGGATTATTTTGGTATTCAGATGGAGATGGTATTTGTTTGAGCTGAATTCTACCTTTAATTTTGAGCAAGAGAAGAGCCTTTGTGATTAAACTGGAGATTTAGCCAGTTATAAGAAAACTCCATAGGTGTTCTTCTTTAAGAAGAAATGTTTTGGAAATTATACTTTTGTGAAATCTGTTGGCTTCGCTCAGTGGAATTTTCAACTACAAAATTCTGATCCTTATTAACCTCCCTGGAAATATTGTCATAGATCAGTTTCTCCCTGCTGGAATCTCCAAGACCTCTTGGGTCCTGAGAGTTCTCTGTGTAAATTGTTCAATGTTTTGTTTCTATTTGATAACTACTATAGTCAGCTTTGTGTTGCTGGAATAAACATCCAACCAGAAGCAGCTTATAGAAGAAAGTGGTTTATTTCAGGTTTATAAATTCAGGGGGATACCATCCATGGAAGAAGAAGCTGGCTCACTTTCATAGAGCCAAGCAGAGAGATACCATCAAACAGCCGGCACGACCAAAAAGTTTAAACAACCAGAGCTCCAAACTTCTCTGATCACACCTAGTAGGACTGAACTCACACACATTTTCTACATAATCAGAATGGCAGGTACTATCATTTGTTCTATGTATTTTTTTCACAGACACCAAACAGTAACACTTTAGTTATTCTAACTGTTATGTGTGATGCCATCAGAGAATTGTGAATTTAAGCCAAGTAGCACATAAATGATAAGGACAGTTTCAAAATAAGGGGAGAAGATCTGCACTAAAGAGTAAGTATAAGAAGCTAAAGATAACCTATGCCATCCCAATCAGAACTAAATACACCCATCAAATACAATCCCACGTCAACAAAGGCTTATCTGGCATAAATCAATGTTGATAATTTATGTATTAAGTTTTGTAGCTTTGATTGGGAAAGTTTATATTCTGTACGTGTGGAAAATACTTGATTTCTCACTCATTTTAGAGGTCCTATATCTGATTTGTCTTCATCAAGAATAAAAGTGAGGGGCTCGAGAAATGGCTCAGTGGTTAAAAGAACTTGTTTGCAAAGCTTGACAGCCTAGGTTGAATTTCCCTTGTACCCACTTAAAGCCAGATGCAAAAAGGTGCACATGTGTCTGGAGTTCATTTGCAGTGGTAAGAGGCAGTGGCATGCCCATATTCTCTCTCTCTCTTGCCTAACAAATAAACAATGAGCAAATTTTTTGAAAAGAATAAAAGTGAAACTCCATATCACAGTCTATATGGCCCTGAATGGCCTGGTTCCCTTTCTCTGCTACCTTCTAACTGCTCGGCGTCCACTGGCATCTCCAGGGATTGCTTGGATACTGGACATTCTCCATTCCTGGGCGCATCTTCAGGCTCTTCACAAAGCTCCATTGACAGCATAGTTGTCCTGTGTTTGGAGTGGACAGTCTTCACTGACTAAAGCCTCTACCTTTACATTCAATGTTGCCCAACCCTCCATCCATGTCATTCAGCTTCGTTTATAATTTATTTAGTTTGCTTGCCTGTTTCTTCAACCTGCTGAACGCCAAACACAGACACGGAGTCACCACATAAAGGATCATACACCGTCACACATGCAGAAGCAAGGCCCATGATTACAGAAAGCTTATCATCTTGTGAGTCACTTGATGGCCAAGTTTTAAATGCAGGGCTGATATTATACAAGAGTGTTTGACTCTACAGTAGAGCATGTTTCTCTCTCTAAGACCTTGTTAATTGCATTGGCAGAAAACGCCATGCTTTAACTTGCCACTGTGATTTTTTTGGCATTGAATATATTCAGCCACATATTTTAGTTAGTAAATCGTGTACTTTTATTGTAAGAATCTTTTGATTTATTTGTCACTTATTTGTATGTATCTGCAAGTTCTGATAATAGTATCAGGACATTCATCTCATAACTTATTTTCATATTACAAAAAGTTCCCCAACTTGCTGCTTGCCTTTCAATATTTCATGATTTTTTCCCCATATACAAAGCTTTTTTTTATAGGACCAGAAATCTGTCAATGTTTTTCTCTTGTAGATATTATTAATCATATTTCAGATGAATAACCTGAAATTCAGAAAAAATTTTCAAATTGCTCGTGTTTATTTAGGCCTATTTAACTCCAAAATCCATGTGCATTTTATTCTACATACTCGACTTCTGTTCCTTTAGACAGGAACTCTCTCAGAGTGGTTCAAAGCACATGGCTGTCTTGGTTTTGACTAAAAGATACCATTTGCCAGGTGATTTAGACAGGGGCTATTTATTCCTCACACTTGTAGCATTTGGGAAGTCCAAGATAAAGACCAGCAACTTTGGTTCCTAGGGAAGGCTCTTTCTTTTACAAATGGATGGCTTCTCTCTGTTCCTCACAGGGTAGAGAGATAACATCATTCTCTGATGTTCTAGTGTCTTCCTCCACCTCTCTTCCTCCTCTTCCTCTTTGGACAAGAGCTCACTCTATAACTCAGGCTAGATGTGAATTTGAAGTCTTCCTACCTCAGCGTGTGCCACCACACCCAACTGTCTTGTGTCTTCTTAAAATGGCATTATTCCTCTTCACAAAGTCTCCTCTCTAGGAGTTAATCACTCCCCAAAGGAATTATATCTAAAAATCATCACATTGGGGATTAGGTTTCCATATACCAATTTTGAAGGATGCGAGCATTACAAAAGCATACCATATACTTATGTAAATTGACAATTTTGTTTATAGTTTAAGAGAGGGAATAAGTCTCACTATTTTATTTTCATACATAAATATAGCATGAGTATCATTTAATAAAAATTTTCTAGAGATCAAAGTACTCTACATTGTTTAAACCAATCCTGGTGTTTCTAACAAAAATTGTTAATTTGCCTGCATTAGGACTGTGGTGGACAAGTGTAACTGTGTTTATGAATTTGGGATATCTTTGTTTAACAACATTGTGGTCTCCAGCTATCTCATACTAACCAAAAACTCTAACTGGTATTTCCATGTGAGTTTGATGTGAATGCAAATGGGAAATGGTATTATCTCTATTAGATAAAAATGTCTTCACCCACCATGACTCAGGGAACTGAGTGGAAGAGAGGGCGGAAAGATTGTAAGAGCCATGGTGGAGGAGAATATCCAGAGACATGGCCCCCCTCAGTAACAACATACAAAGGGGGGTTGACTCCTAGGTTATTCACAACCCCCTAACCCATGGACTGATCCAGACTGCCCATGGAGGAGGAAATCCAACTGATTGGGGACAGGGAAGAGGGAAATAGGGGAATTTGAGACATCAACACATTATTCCCTTATTAAGTGTATCTAATTATGGATATTAAAAAAATTTTAAAGTCTTCAATATTCAATCTGTGATAGGAAAATGAAATTAACAATATTATTCTCGATGCAAAAAATGAGAAATTATCTAAGATTATCTTTGTTCTCCTTAATTTAAAGATTATAGGCTTTAAGAGAATGTTAATCGTACATGTTACAGGAGACCAATATGATAACTCCACACGATGGATCATTGGAACAGGCCTGATTCAGTCCCACTTCCTTTGGTCACCTTTCCCATTTTCTGCTCAATCTCCAGTCATCGCTGTTCTTTACGCGTTGATTATCATTTGAGTTTTTACATGTGCAAGAGAACACAGGGTATTTGTTTTTCTGTGTCTGGTTTATTTCACTTAATTCCAGATTTGCTGCCAGTGACGGGACGTCAAGGACGGAAGGATGCTAAAATGACTCATTTTCTTTTTAAATTTATTAGAAGTCAATTATTGCCACTCTAAATAATGTACTCCAATATACAAGCTTCTTTCATACTATGAGTTAATACGAGTACTCCATTTCATCAAAATTACAGGACTACAGTCTTATCAATGACATAATGTCAAAGGACCAAGATAAGATGCAGAGTTAAAAAAAAATACACATAAGGGAGACGTGAATGTAGTTGCACATTTCAGAAAAGTGTAATTTCTAACT
>PVHP010036962.1:0-17633 GCA_004024765.1 Zapus hudsonius
CCCCTGGTTTCAGAGCCTCCCCCACGTGCTCTCTCCTCTCCTGTGGTGAGAGATCTCTGAGGCTTCTCCTCTCCTCCCTTAAATAAAGGCTCCCACTAAACCTTATCATCTGTGGTCTGTAATTTTAATTCTTTAAATTTACATGACCAGAATCCGGGTACACTTAAGTTTTAAGGTGCGTGGGGACTAGCTGGGAACTTCAAGTATCTCATTACATATCCAACTGGATTGGTTTTGGGTGTATGTGCAGTAAGGCAAACTATTTCTTAAAGTGAGCTAAATTTTACCATTTACCATCTTATGACTGTGTATAACTGGGCGTACATATGATTATAATCAGGAACATATGTGATGGAGAAAACAGATACCTGGAACATGTCGATCAAACCAAGGTACCATCCAAACTATACCCCTAGCAACCAATCCATCCTCCTCTGAAAATCCCATAAAGAAAAGGCCCAGACCACTTCCTGTGCCCTTGAGGACTCTCTGCTCCAGTGGCCCACTGGCCTTTGGTAGTGTGTTCAAACTTTTACTTCCATTTTGCTCTTAATAAAAAGTTTCTGGTGCTTTCCTGTTTGTCTCTCTCTTCCTTTAATTCTTTGGCAACACACTACAAGTACACACACATACACACAAACAGAGAACACAGAGAGAGAGAGATCTAGTAAAATATAACTTGGTGAGCCTGCTTCAGGCGGTAAAGTATTACTTATTGAGCCTCAGGAGATAAGAGTCATCACTGAACTTTTCAGAACTTTAATTCAAACACTAAATGCTTCCAAACTGCTGTTTCCTTCCTAAGTAGTTCACCACTCTCCAGTCCTTTGACACTTTTTCATTCTGATATCCGTGGCCAATGGCCAGCTAAACTGCTGAGCTTCTTCAAGGGGCCTCCAGCTATGGCTTTTTTCCTGAAGAAGGAGTGGAAGGAAGGACTGTGGCTAGGTCCCCTTCACCAGCATCTTAACCTAGGATGGAGATGGCATTAAAGGGAAATAGAGTCACTGGTAACAAGATATAAATTTATAAGTCAGAGTTCTCTAGAACAAAACTGATTGTGTGTGTGTGTGTGTGTGTGTGTGTGTGTGTGTGTGTTATACACTGGAGAGATGGCTCAGCAGTTAAAGGCTATTGTTTGCAAAGCCTGACAGCCTGCGTCAATTTCCCAGTATCCATGCAAAGCTAGATGAACAAAGTGGCCCATGCTTCTGTAGTTTGTCCCAGAAAGCCCCGGTGTGCCCATTTTCATTCTCTCTCTGCAAATAAATAAATACATGAATTTTTAAAAAATACAAATTGGAGAAAAATACATCTATGATCATTGGTCCTATATTCATGATAGCTAGGAAATAGAAGCAAAATAGATGTCCATCATCTGATCACCGGATAATGAAATTCAACAAAATGGAAATTTTCTTGGCTGTACAGAAAAATGAAGTAATGAAATTTGCTGGAAAATCGCTAGTGCTGGGGAAAAAAAAGACACTAGATGTGGTAACCCAGGCTTAGAAAGACCATAATAGCGTGTTCTCTTTCATATGTGGCAGCCTAACTTTTAGTGTCTGTGTATAAGAAAAAGACAGAATGTGAGACTAAGTGCAGACTATGACTCGGGTAGGAGACCACAACAGGGGTCAAGAAGTGAGGAGAAAGGGGGCCAGAACGAAAGGAAGGACTACAGTATGGAAGCAGAAAGGAGGACACCGTGTGGGGGAGGGGGTAGGAGGAGGGGGAAGGACATAAAAGCACATTTGTTTGAAAAAGAATACAGTGAAATCTAATTATTTGAATGCTAATACAAATAAATTAAACCATAGAGGGTTTAAGTAGGAGGAAGGGAGAATAAGAGAGTGTAACTGGGGGATAAGATTAAAATACATTATGCACATATATGATAATGTCAAAAATAAAAATAAAAAAGGGGGGTGGGAGATGGCTTTGCAGTTAAAGCCTGCTGGCTTAGTTTAAATTCCCCAGCCATTCATGTAAAGATGGACAGGCATCCCTTTGCAACAAGACGACCTGGCATCACACACACAATCACACACACACACACACACACACACACACACACACACACACACACACAGAGAGAGAGAGAGAGAGAGAGAGAGAGAGAGATAATAATAATGATTAAAAACAAATAACTATAAAATATGGACAAATTTTTGGATCACCCAGTCTGAAAGTACACTATGATTCTGCATTGACAGCCTGACAACCAGAAAGACAAAGGTCTCTTCCTTTGCTATAAACTGGAAACCCAAAGCAAGTATGGAGGGAATATACTCTGACCCTGCGCTTACAGAACTCCTCTAGCTGGAAGGGGGACTTGGAGTTAGAACCATTCAGTATTCAGCGCAGTAGAAAACTGGTAGCAATAGCTCCTCCCAATTGACCCTTGAAGAACTGCCCAGATGTGTGAGTGACATCAATGATCCAACAAGGACAGGGCTGTCCAGAAGTGAAGCTCATTCCAGGGACCTGATCCCAAGAAGTACCACCTAGAAGTGAGGCCAGCACCAATGCCAGTTGAAAGATGGCACACAGACTGCATACCCACAGAAGTTTCTTTCCTACACTTTTATACATTTTATACTTCTCCTATTGGATACCCAATGCCAGTTTAGTCGATCAGATTTATCCTGCACTTCCCCCTCCCTTTTTTTCTTTTTCTCATTAATAGTCCTTCTCAAAGAACACCAGCTGGCTGGGAACTAGGGATCTTCCGGTTTGAGCTACCAAAATGCAGGGTTTGTTTTGGGTTGTCTGCTCACATATCTTTACTTCTTTCTCTTTTCAGTTTACCTTTAGCATCCTCTACAACCCTGTCTTCACTGTTTCTCCTGTTTAATTTTCTTTTATAGTCACTTGCCACACTGTTGATTTCCTTTATATCCATGCACTTAGAAACTAATTCTTTTTTTTTAATTTATTCATTTTTCAAGCAGAGAGATACAGAGGAGAGAGAGAGCGAGCACACCAGGGCCAACCTTGTGGGTCTGGCATATGTGGGTACTGGAGAATCAAACCTGGGACCTTAGGCACTAGAGGCAAGTGCCTTAACTGCTGAGCCATCTCTCCAGCCCGAAACTAATTCTTAACACACAAAGTACTATCCATGTTCCTGTTCTCTGAAAATAGTGGAATTAGAGTGGAAGTTGATTATTGGGGTGTGTGTGTGCTCATGTGCGTGTGTGTGTGTGTGTGTGTGTGTGTGTGTGTGTGTGTGTGTGTGTTTGTGTGTGCGCGTGCGTTTTGTGCTGGACCTACCTACCAATTGTGGTTGTGTCTAAAGATAGAATTCTTCTTTTTAAGTATTGGATATTAAATCTCATGACTTGTGTATGTGGACTTTGAGTCTAGCAACTGAGAGACACATCTAGTGAACTACAAATAAAAAAAATCCTCAAATTTATATAACCTAGTCCTACCTGAATATTGCAAATATATCCACTGAAGAAACATAGGTGATTTAAAAAATCCAACTAAATGATACAATCCAGCATGTCTAAATCCCAGTGTAGAAAACAAGAAATATGAAAAATCAAGGCATCACAACTACTCCAAAATCGATTAACTCCACATTAATGCCTCACAATAGAGTGAATTAGATAGAATCACTGATAAAAATGTTTAAGAAAATTATATAAGAATATCTAATGAAATCAAAGAGGGCATGAATAAATACCTAAATTAACCCAAAGAGAACACAACAGATGAACTAAAGAAGCCAACATAGGATATGAAGGTGAAATGAAATGGATAAAATACTGAAAAAAATTTCAGCAGGAATATTGGACATTCAAGGTTCGATGAGTCAAATAAAAATATATAGGAAAGTTTCACTATAGAAAGAATCAAGTAGAAGACAGACAATCAGGGCTTGAAGATAAAATAGATGGATTGTACCATTCAGACAATGACAAAAATACAATAATAAAAAGTACAAGCAGAACATGATAAGCCTATGGGACACCATTAAAAGACCACATCTATGAATTATGGGTATTCAACAAGAATTTTAATCCAATGCATAAAAAAACATATTCGATAAAATTATGGCAGAAAAAATTCCAAATCTAAGAGGCAATATAGTAGGCATTTAGAACACCAGAGACAAAATCAAAAAAGAACCTCTCTGTTCCATGTTACACTGATAATACTAAATGATACCGAAAGTATAATGAAAGCAGCAAGAGAAACACCAAGTTGTAAAAGTGTATAAAGTGTATAAAGGCAAACTCACAGAATAACAGCAAGGATCTCCATAGAAATTCTAAATGCAGGAGGGCATGCAATAGTGTGTTTTGTGCTGTGAAAGACAGACAGCTCAGTTTCCTGTATCCTACTGAGCTGACCTTTATAACTGGGGGTGAAAGAAAACGTTTCCATGACAAACAAGCTAAAGACATGTGTAATCACTAAGGCAGCACCAAAGAAAATACCTGAAGAAATCCTACACACAGTAAGCACATCCATGAGACTACATGGTAGAAAAACCACATTAAAGCAGCAAATAAGCAAATGAGGATTAACAAAGTACTAAACAAACAAGACCACAAAATGAATAAATCTTTCAATACTAAATCTGAATGTCAAAGGAAGGCATCTTTTCCCTGATGAAAAGACAGGGACTAACAAGTTAGGTTAAAAGGCATGACCTAGTTACTTGGGCCTAGTCCAAGAAGTGAACTTTACCAGCATAGACAAATGAAAATGTTATGTGAAAGGATGGGAAAATATACTCTAAGCTAATCAAGCAGGTGTGGCAATTCTGACTTCTGAAAATAATAGATTTCAAATCACAATCAGAAGGGATAAAGAAGATCACTTCATATTGGTGAAGAGAATAAGAGGATGTTATAATGCTAAACATACATAAAGGGAACAAACAGTAGCACATCCAATTTCATAAAGCAGACATTTGTGGAGGTAAAGACACACACTGACCTCAGTACAGTAATAGTGACTGACTTCAGCTCTACACTCCCACCAATATACCAGTAATAAAAAACAGTTAACAAAGAGTCAGAGCTAAATCACATTATATATCTAATGGGTTTACCAAACATCTACAGAATATACCACCAAAAACACTGCAGAATATACATTATTTTCAGCAGCCCTTGGAAATTTCTCTAAAATATACAACATTATAAGACACAAAGCAAGACTTAACAAATACAAGAATGTTGGAATGATTGCTTGTTTTTCTCTGATCACATGGCGGTAGAAGTAGAAATCAATAGCAAGAGAAACTACAAAATATACACAGACTTACAGAGACAGAGAAACCAACCCTTTATGTAAGTTTGAATGAGTCAATGAAGAAATCCATGAGAATTTTATTGAAATCATAGAATCAAATAAAATCAAAGCACAACATGCCATACCCAATGATGAATAATGAGAAATTCTAATAGGAAAATTTAAAGGTATATATGTCTACATTAAAATGTAAAAAATCAGAATTGCCTCAAATAAATAACTTATTCATGGACCTTAAGATTAAAAAAAGAAAGCCAAACCCCAGATGGAAAGAAATTATCACAAGAGAGGAGGACAGAAGTTGACATCACACTTGGACAGACCTTTTCACAAACCCTCCCAGGAGGTAACATTCAACCTTCTCCAGAATCATTTGCTGGAGATATAAAATGCCATTTAGCTCTGACTCTTTGTTAACTGTTTCTGATTACTGGTATATCGGTAGAGTTCAAGTCAGTCACTGTTACTGTATTGAGGCCAATCTGTGCCTTTACTTCTAGGGTGCCATTCAACCTCCCCCAGAACCAATGACTCTGAGGATATCTCTCTTCTTCAAATCTTACTAGAACAAAATACAGCTCTTGCTTCAAAGGAAATAAGTGATATTTTTTTCTGAGCCAAATATGAGGGTCAAAAGACTGGTACTGAAGATCCAAGTAATCTTAATATGATCCCCCCATGGAAGAGATTACATGAACTTATAATAGTTACAGAACAAGAAATATCAAAACTTAATGCAGTAGTGAATGCATTAAAAACCCAGTCTACAGCAAATATATGAACCTAGAAAATAGGCTTAGTGAAATAAGTTCAACACACAAAAAGCAAAAGTAATACGACACAATTTCACTTATTTGTGGAATTTAAATAGGCAAGTACATAGAAACATAGTCATATAGGGTGACCATGTGGTGACGGGCAGGGAATGAGGGAGGGACTGAGAGACACAGGCCAAGAGATACCCTGAGTTATGAAGGATGAGTATCTAAATATCTACTCTATATCATGAGGTATATACTTAATAATGCATTATTTACTCTAAATTAGCTATGACTATAGAATTTAATTTTCTTGCCACCATAAAGGGTATGGGCTGAGGATTTTCAAGTTTGCTCTGGCAAAAGTGGAAGTGGTAATAAATCCCAAGCAGTTTTGTCATGTTTCTTCTGGTATCTTTGGTAATTTTGTCCCACCCATGTGAAATCCCAGGGTATCCCAATGTTTAAATTATACAATGTAGTTGAACTCAAAAAAAATCCAAAATCCAGGATATAAATAGAAGGAGCAAATTCCACTTCCATAACCTACTGAAGGAATCACAATGACTGACTGCAAGGAGTAGAACCCAGTAATAAAGAATACTCTTTTTTTCCTAATAGACATCAAGATGGCTGGGCATTAAAGAAATGTATTAGAACACCCGTGAAAGTTACGGCACCTATAATAAACAAATTTAAACCCTCCCAATAAGATCTGGAAAGAATGGCGATCCTGAGATCTTTGTCAATCAGTCCTGCAAATCCCAGCAACCTCTCCCTTCACAGCCACTATGACGCAAGCCCTTGGAAACAATGCCAAGGAATTAAGGGCATGGTTGATGGCTCCTACCAGGGGGCCCAGTATTGGCACTGGATCATGCAGGGCTAGCAGTTCAACGCTCGAGGCACAATGTAGCTAATCAATAAGGCTGATTAGCCTTGTCAATAAGGAAAGTGCACCAGATTCTGTCTTGGAAGGATGCTTCTTAGCAAAGGCCCCTTTGTGGATGGCGTCACAGATGTCTCATCAGAGACTTCTTGATGTCTTTGTTCCTCAGACTGTAGATGAAGGGGTTCAGCATGGGGGTGACCACACTGTACATCACAGAGGCTGCTGTGCTAGGGTGTGAGCCGTGTGTTGCTGCGGCACTGAAGTACACTCCTAGGATTGTGAAATAGAACAAGGAGACCACTGTGATGTGAGACGCACAGGTGGAAAAGGCTCTGTACTTGCCCTGAGCTGAGGAGATCGCATGGATGGAGGACACGATCTTGGAGTAAGAGTAAAGGATGCCGGCGAGGGGACCACCTCCCAGCAGAATCGATGTGATATACATCACCACGTCATTAAGGAAGGTGTCGGAACAGGCCAATTGGACCACCTGATTAAGTTCACAGAAAAAATGCGGGATGTCCTTGTTTCCACAGAAGGACAGTCGCAGCGCCATCAGGCTTTGTAATAGTGAATGCAGGATACTCATGATCCAGGAAACCAGAACCATGAGCACGCAGAGCTGAGGGCTCATGGTGGCCCTGTAGTGCAGGGGATGACAGATAGCCACGAAGCGGTCGTAGGCCATTACAGACAGAAGGAAGTTGTCCAACCCTGCAAAAAGTATGAAAAAGTGCAGCTGTGTGATGCAGGCCTCAAAGGAAATCACCCTGCTCTCTGTCCAGATATTCAGGAGCATCTTGGGGACTGTGGTACAAGGAAGGCCAATGTCAGCCAAGGACAGGTTGGAGAGGAAGAAGTACATGGGCGTGTGGAGGTGGGGGTCTGAGATGATGGCCAGGATGATGAGCAGGTTCCCGAGCACTGTGACCAGGAGCATGGACAGAAACACTGCAAAGAAGAAGGGTTGTAATCCAGGTTCTTGTGAAAATCCAAGAAGAACAAAACTGGAAATTTGTGTATCATTCCTTGCTTCCAGGAAGTTGATGTGGAAAGAGAGAGAGAGAGAGAGAGGGAGAGAGAGAAGAGAACAGAAAATGACATTTACTAATTTTCCAGAATTTCTGTCATTGATAGTTTATACTGAAATATTATTTTTCCATTTTCCATTTTGGCTGACTTTGCTATTTCTGACTATTAATTCATTTCCAAGTCTCAGCCAACCCTAAAATGTTTATGTGTTCTATAATTTTAATGAGAATTTCTTTTAAACATTAGAGGGAAGAAGTGATTATTAACCATATTCTAGGAATATAAAATTGAATGTTAATTATGTTCTAGAATCTTTCTAGGTAACATGTGACTATGGCAGAAAAATGTCTATACAATATAATGAAGGGAGAAATGTAAACAGATAACATTTGCCTAATATGCCTAGTGATCGTAGATACTTAGCACAAAAGGGAAGATGATAAAACCCGAGGAGTTTTGTGGTTGTTGCTTTGTTAAATTGAGGTTCAGACAAGACCAAAAGGCAAGGTGACATTTGAGTTAAAATCTCCGGGAGAAAAGGGGCGAATATCACGAGACTATCTGGGGAAATGTGTGGTCTCATGAGGACAGCCAGTGGGCAGGTCCTGGCGAAGACACCTGTTTCGGACGTCAAAGTCCAGCAAGGAACACAGTGGCACCGTAGGAATAAGCAAGAGGAGAGAGGTGACTCAGATGCAGAGGCTCAACATGCCAACTTCATAGATGCTGAAGTAGATCAGTGTTTACCAGTGGCATGGGGGACCGAGGGGAAGAGAGTGTACAGGGAGCTTGCTAATGGGTCCATGGAGGAATTCAGTTATAGTACTTTAGAGCCCAGAAACATGACTATAGTTGACATAAACTATTGCACACTTGAAAAAGCTACAAGAAGAATTTGTGTGTTCCCGTCATAGAGAAATCATCAATACTTGAGGAGACGTAAACACTATCTTGATATGAATATTGCATGCTGTGTATGTACATCAGAATACCAGAATATGGGAATTATTATGTATCAATTAAATGAGAGTTAAAAATATCATTATCATTGCATGTGTCCCAAATGGTCTATTTAATAGCATATTTTACAAATGTAATCACTTTTTTTTGGTTAAAGGCAGCCAGTCAGCCTGTATCGATATTATGATTTTAGAAAAAATCGCTAAGCTCAAAACTGTCAGCCCTATTAATTACATTTGGTGTTCTTGCACAGAAAGTAGTCAAACGCTTTAAAGTTTGGTAATAATAGTACCTGGATAATAAAGATCTTACGAGAATTCCATGAGTAAAGATGTAAAAAGAGGGAGGGTGACGAGAGGTGGTTTTGTATATATATATAATATATTTTCTAGAGAAAAAGAGTGATCTGTTCATTAACAGCAGTATGGATGAACATGGAGGACGTTATGGTAATTGAAAGAAGGCAGACACATAAATACCACATTTGCTTTCGTCCAAGTATTAATCTCACAGAAGTGTTTGCTAGAAGTTTCCAATGGTGGAGGCAGAGGACAGATAAAGATGCAAGTTTGCCGTCAGGGATTTGTTCTTAAGGTGCGCAGTACATAGGGTAGCAGGAGTCTAAAACTGCCCATTAAACGTTTAACAAACTTAGAAATGATCTGAAGTTTCCTAACACAGAAGTTCTCAGTGTTTGAGAATAAGGGAATGCTAATTATACCCATTGCATGCTTTAAAAAATGTGCCAGATTGTAACATACAGTCCTGTAATAAGTGTAAATATTATGTCTTTAAAATGTACCAAAATGTTGAAAAAGAAAGTAGCTCTGATGTCACTGAAACATCAAGACAACAGGACACCCTCTCCCAAGTCTTGCTCCCTCCTCATTTCATCTGTTGTTTTAAATTCTGCCCTGTGGATCAGGTTCTGCATTTGGAATACCTGAAGGAGAAAAGGTCTAATGAGCTCAGGAGGTCCCTGAGAGACTATAGAGAAGGAAAACCTGGTGACATTCCAAATCTCTTTGTAGCTCCTTCATGTCCAGGGAAAGCAATAAAAGAGAAAATGTGAATTCATGCAAAATATACAAATAAAGATATTCTACCATCAAGAAATATACATGTCAGACATCTGAATTAAAAATGGACTCAGAACAAATCGATAATGCACACAAGGCAACATATGAAAGCAACAAAATGTTCTCCACTCATGAGACAATAGAAACACGGGCCTTCCTGTGGCTGTTCACATTTTGTTTGCTCACTCCACCGCCCTATGATCTGATAGCAGGTGGGGAACCTTTGGTCTCATTTTGTTCATGTAGATTTTATCCTGTGATTGTGTTGATTTATTTAAGGTTTGGTTTTGATCCTTTCTGCTACTTAAATTTGAATTTGGCACTTAATCATAAAACATGTTAGTGGGATCCACTGTGATATTTCACTACAGATATAGTGTATTAAATAGGGGGAATGAAAATCTAAACTAACTTTACTGAAAGGCATAAAAAGTATTAATGTAAGGATATGAGTATGGGTAATAATTCAGGTAAAATTGTCAGACTTAGAAGTTATGAATATAAATATCTTTTAAGATGTCAGAAGCAGTGTGCAAAGATGTAATTTAATCTCAGTAAACATATCATGAATTTATAGAAATGAGCTTACCTCTTCAGTCTTATGACTCTGGCAATGTAAAGTTCATGACTTTGCCCTCCTCTTACTTATTAGATATTTTAAAAGCGAATACACAGCATGACAGGAGATGCCGCAGCATGTATGACACATGTGCTATTGTTGCTAGGTAGTTTGATAAAAAAAATCCATCAGCCTGAACTTTTGTTATCAATATGGAACATTAGTCAAATATGCTGCGCTTTAAACATAAACATGAAATATCTTCATTTAACTGCCTATCCTTCACTACTGGATGACCTTGCTCTCCATTCCCTTTAATTGCAAAAGCCTTTGAAATCCTGCTGTGCTATTACTGAGATGAGCATACCCTTCGGATTTCCTCTTCTGATTGTGTGCTTTTATTACATTCACTCGATGGCCAACAATGAGCCTGTAATTCTTATTTTCTTTGATGCTTCCTTTTTAACATTATAAAAAAACACAATAATGTAATCACGTAAGCAGGCGCGCACACACACAGCAAAATCTTGGCTCAGGGCTAGGCTGACTCACCTGCTGTGCAACCTTAGGTGCATGCGGGCAGCTGCCATTCTCTGCACCTCTCCTCAGAACCTGCTCAGACTCACCTGGATGTTTTATCTAGAGAAAGGTCACTGTGTGAGAGGATAAATTCCTCCCTGGGAAGTTGAGATAGAGACTGAAACACACCCAGACAGGACAGCAGATGCAGTGAGCATCAGCGTCTGTCCACCCAGACAGGACAGCAGGATGGAGTGAGCATTGGTTTGGGGCTGAGATTAGGATTCCAAAACGAAAGCATGTCCTGTCCAGGCCAGGGTCGTACAGTGTGAGGGACAACAGCTGAGGAGTTTTATACAGCTCCTCAGAGCTACTCACTAGACACAGCTATCTTATTACACCAACTCCTGGGCATATCTTCCCTGGAGGACATTGTTCTATATGTCAAAACCATTGTTCTTGCAGCTCCTCTGTTCCCCAGTGGCCAAGGGAAGTTTCATGAGAATAACTTTTAACACTATTCTATGAATTCTTTTTTAAAAGAAACTTTTTATTGACAAGTTCCTTAAACATAGAGAACATACCAGGATCATACATCCCTCCCACCACCCTTCCTTTCCCCACTTCTAATATCCCCCCTCCACAGAATCACTTTCCCCCTAACTACTCTCTCTTCTATTGTGATTTCATCATTTTCCTCTCCTATTATACAGACTTGTTTAGGTGGTGTTAGCCACAGTGAGATCATAAATATCATGGCCATTTTGTATCTGGAAGACAGTATTGTAAGCACTCCTCCCTTCCTTCGGCTCTTTCTGTCACCTCTTTCCACAATCGTCCCTGAGCCTTGAATGGTGTGATAGAGATGTCTCATTTAGAGAGGAAGTCTTCTCTGTCCCTTATTCTCAGTACTTTGGTGAGTTTTGAGTTTCCCCAGACACCACCATCTTAAAAGAGACGCTTCTCTAACCAAAAGTGAGAGTAACATTAACATATGGGCATAAACACAAGTATTTGGAGGGCAGTTTGGTGGGCATCATATATCCCTTTAGCTGAACAACCCCACTGTGTTCCTCCACCAAATGCCATTGCTGTTTATTATTCAGGACCAGGCAGGAATTCCCTTCTGCGGAGTAGACCTCAAATACAATAAGAGAGAAGTTGGCTTCCCCCATAACAGACCTTCCACCATTGCACCAGTGGGTATGTTTGGCCTGGGAGGCCAGCTGTAAAGCTTGCAGGGCCCATGGCTGGTGAAGACTGTTGCTGAGTTTCCCCCCAATAGGCTACATAGGTCTTCTTAGCATCTTGACCATTAGTCAACAGTGAGCAGGTTTCCAGCTCAGTTCCAGCTTGATTTCTCAGTGACCTGCATGTGGTGTCTCAACAGTAGGGTCTTACCATCTTATTCTAGTGGGCAGCCAAGAACCTTGGCAATGGCCTGCAATGGTCAAGGGGCAACAGGGGCCATCATGGCCAACAACACACTGGAAGGCGTCCATTTTTGACACTGAAATTTTTCTAATAACAAGCTTCTGGGTGCAGCATTATCTGCCTCTACAGGATTCTTCTGCCTAAACTCTCTCATTGTAAACATATATAGTATTAACTAGCAAAGAAGTAGGTTTCCATATGGCTTATTCATAACATCATAAATTCTGATTATTTCTCTTCCCAGAGCCCATTTTCTTCATCCCTCTCCTGGGCTCACTTAGACCATTTCACCCCGAGTATTTTGCCCCTCTCCTTACAAACATACAATACCCTCTCCTTAAGCTCTCCTGTCTCCCCCCCCCTCTTATAATCACTTGCTAGCTGGCCTCTACTACTGATTTTTATTCCAACTCACACACAAATCTAAACATTTGGAACTATGATCCACATATTAGAGAGACATATGACCCTTGATTTTTGGGGGCTTGGGTTACCTCATTTAGTAATCTTTTCTAGATCCATTCAAAATTGTATTTTTAATCAAAAACTGGGCATGGGCTTCCCATCCTCTGAGACTGTCAGTCACCCTCAGAGCACTATTGTACTAGCATCAACGCAACAAGAGCTCTTCTTCCTCTGCTCCCTCGAAGCACTGCCAGGCAGTGAAAAGAGTCTGTGGCGCCAAGCGGTTCCTCCATAATGCCAGCAACCAGGTGCTGCACCATGTAGACCGAAGTCCTGGCAATTATTCTTGACTTGGGAGAAGAGGGACAGAATTCTAGCTTCCTGTGCACAGATCATGTTCTGTGACTGTGTGTGTGACCGGTGACAAGGAATCCCTGTGGGGTGTGGTGATGGGCACCGTGGTTCTGAAGCATAGCTTCTACTCATCACTGCCTTCTCTGGTTGCAGCAGTAACTATTCTCCATGCTTGATGGCCTGGAGAAGCATGGCTTCCTGTCCCCTCTCCAACCCCAGTCCGTTTTCTGACCACATGGTTCTCACTCAAAGTCTTTCTTGTGTACTTTGAACACTTCTGCAGGTCAGTCAGTGCTCAGGGGATGAGCACCTGATGCTGGTGTAGATTCTTGGAGACAAGAGTGCAGGTGCCTTTAACTCTCACTGCAAATTATGACCCTTTTCACAAACAAATGCTGGGGAAAGTTATACCTTTCCTAGACTAGTGTGTTGTGGGGACCCAATGTTGTGTCTGGTTAGAGTGCAAATTTGTTTGGCATCAAGCCTAGTGTTGTGTTTCCTTAGAGTTTGTCTTCTTTCTTTCTTTCCTTCCTTCCTTCCCTCCTTTCTTGTTTCCTTCCTTTCTTCCCTCCTTTCTTCCTTCTTTCCTTTCTTTCTTCCCTTCTTCCTTCCTTCCTTCTCTCTTTTCCTCCCTCCCTACTGCCCTCCTTCCCTTCCTTCCTTTCCTCTGTCTCCTTCCTCTACCGCACTCCTCCTGTCAATACACCATGCTGAAACCCATTTTCTCTCTCTTCCCATTTCACTTTCTGAATTTCACATTTTTGTTTCTTAAATTTCTTAAAAGATGCTATCTGTTTGCAGTTGACGCTGAGTGTTCACCTGAAGCTTTAGGTCTTTTTCATGTAATTCCTCACCCAGCTCCTGCATGCATTCTGTACTCCAAACTGGAACTCTGCCAATGGGAGCACACTTTTATCCCTCTTTTAATAATAATTTGAAAAAAATATTTAAAAAATCTATTTTCGTTTGTTCAGCACTGAAACATCAGTGGCTTACTACCATTATACCATGCAGATGGTAACTACTCCTCAGCTTTTCCCAATTTATTGTCCACAGATGATAATGATGGGGCTGTAGGAGGAATCCAGCATCTTCTAATGTCTTTAATTTAGTTTTTGACCAGTCAAATTTGTATGTATTTATGGTATTCAAAAAGATGGTATAAGTACATCTTGAAAAATGCCTATATCAAGCTATTTACCTAACATTTTGTTTGGTCTAAATACTTGAAATCAACACTTTTCATGTATGTAATGAATGTATTACCATTAACTATATATTGAGCTTGGTTAGAAATTTGGTTTTAAATTTTTTTTCCAGGCTTTCCCCTTCCACCTCTCACTCCCTTTCCTCTGCCTTCCATCTCTTATTTCCTCTCTTTTAAATTGATTTGGTTTATATTAAAAAAATTTAGTTCCAGCAGTTGGCTAAGAAGAGCTTCGTACCAGGCCTGTCCTGAGCCTTGAGCCAGCATGAACAGAATCATGGTGAGAGGATTCTTTACTCACACTGGCTTTTCAGAGTCAGAAAACCTGAAGAAGACAATAGGGTCCAGCTGGGCACTCCTGAGGAGAAGACACCAAGGACCAGGCGAGCAGATCCTCTACAGCTTCAGGTACGCTCTCCTCCCCCAACCACCAGCATCAGGATCCTCTGGAAAACTCGGGACCCCAAGAGACCAGAACCACCCCACAGCCACACAGCGTCCAGCACAGCCGATATGAGCAGCCAATCCCATGACCCAACCTGTCTAGCTGAGGGAACCAGCATAGGCGAGAAGGAAGCCGTACCAAAAGGCAACGGGCCACCTTACACTGTGACAACACCTACTCCAAAGCCGGGTACATAGGCCTGAGCTGGAAGTGCTAACTGCACCTTCTATGTCAGGGAAAATTATGTGTTAGAGTTGACTGATGTCCTTTTGGTCGGCTTTGCCATTCTTAAATAGGCTGAGTTTTAAAAGTGAAGTTGTGGCCTTCGATATCTCTTGATTTTAGGGTCCTTTTGTCTTTTTCTCTGTCTTTCTTGGGGACAGGGTCTCACTCGGTCCCAGGCCAACCTGGAATCTCAGCCTCCCAGTTGACAGGATTAAAGGTGTGAGTCAACACACACTCTGAGGAAATTTGTTAGATCACCTGTTTAATCCCCATTCTTGCATAAATACCCTGCTCATCTTGTTTATATGTATATATTGCATAGGCCTGTACTTTGCTCCACCCAGCCTACTCTTTGCATAGCAGGCAACTCCAACACATTGGGTCACTTCTGTTGTTACTCTGGGAGTGATGTAAGAGCCACACCTGGCATTTTAGGCCCCATCCTGAAGATATAGAACTCCTGATCTACCTATCTAAGAATACAGCACATAATTAGAAAACCCAAGCATTGACTTAACTCAAGATTCAAAAATCTCTAAATTATAAGAAACAAATAAACAAAAAAATCAAGACAGTGTAATTCCACCAAAGTTACAAATCCATCAGAAATGATCTCCAGTGAGGCTGAGTTTGATGAAATGCCTGATAAAGAATTCAAAAGAATGATTATAACCATGTTCAAAGAAAACAAACTCCAGAAGGAGAACATATGAAAACAACTTAAGGAAATAAGGAGTTGGAGGGCGGATTTGCGAGGGTGAAAGTGGTTCTGGGGAGGAAATTATTATGGCTTATTGTCTATAACTTTGGAAGCTCTCAATAAAAAGTTAAAAACAAACATGCAAATAAAGAATAAAAGCAAACAAACAAAATTTTCTTTCCTATCACCAAAATCTCCCCAAGCTCTCTTTTTCCAAGCCATTGTTGATGGCCACCATTTCATAGTCTGTTCTTAGACTTTGAGACACTCTCTGAGACAAGGAAGTATGTGTCTTTGTACCTGGCTTGTTTTGTGAAACAAAGTATTTCTGGGTGTATCCATATTGGTAAGAATGAGAGGAGTTCATTAATGATGAAGGCTGAATAATAGTTTTATTTGGGTGTGTGCTGCATGATCCTTTTGTGCTCGTCTCTTGATGTCCCCTGAGGCTGGTTCCATTGCTTGGCTATTAAAAGCAGTGCTGCAATTAAAATGGGCACAGAGAGCTTTTGAACATGTTGAGTTCATATTTTTTGCTACCTGACCAGAGTGAGGTTTCTCAGCCACTTGTTAGGAAACATCCATACTGTTTTCCATCCTGGTGTGCTGATTTACATTCAAATCAGAAGTGTGTAAGTGTTCCCTTATCTACACGTCTTTATGTCTAGACTAAAGCTCTGTACTTTGGTTATTGTTTCTGCTGCTGCTGCTGCTGCTGGTGGTGGTGGTGTGTGTGTGAGCATGCATATCCGTGAGTACACTGATGCATGCTTCCCATGGGTGCACAGCCCACCAGCAAGTCCCAGGTACTCTCCTTTCTTTGCCCCCCTCAATGCTGGGTTGACAGGCATTCACGGCGATGTGGGTGATGGTCCTCATGTTTGTGCAACAAGCACTCTTACCCACTGATCCATTCCACCAGACCTCTATTCTGTGAATTTTATGAGAGAAAAAGGATCTTTTTCAAATGTAGACTTCAAAAAGCAAACAGGAATACAAAAGCAAAATCCTAGAACAGTATATTGCCTGGAAAACCCATGATTTTATATTCATAGCTATGCACAGCATGACAACCTATAATTATGTATTTAAGATAAAACTTCAAAAGACTTAGTAATGATATGATAACTGGTATGAATGTTTGAGTATTTTAAAAAGTTGGTTCATTATTCAGGAAACAACCTAATAAACAGCAAAACTCATAATAAAACAGCAAGCATTAAAGGAGTCTGAGAAAAACAAACTGTACAGCAGATATAATGCTTATATTTTTCAAAATATATACAGTATCAGTCAGTAAATAAAGATTGATAAAAAAATCAATGGTCCCAATTTCAAGGAGAGTCATGAATCAGAAACAATGTTGCTTGTATCCCTGAGCCCTTGTATCCTGTTCCTAAAGAGAAAGTGAATCCAATTGTCTGTTTCACTTAGGTTAGAACATTAGAATGCAAAGTCAAGGCTCCTTCATGATTCACCATCCTCAAACTATGGTAGCGACATATGAGGTGACTTCCAAGAATGTCTATTTCTTCTGGAAACACTTTGGTTCCTTAAGGCTCTCAGAGAGTTTTTGTCATGTTTTATGAGAATAATGTAGCACTTGGGGGCAAAGATGCAGCCCAGCAGCCCTGCACTGGAGGCCAGGATGGAGAAGACCTCCACGGCCACCATGACCTTGCCCTTGGTGCTGTGGTAGACAGGCAGGAAGGTGAGCCACACACTGCAGAACACCAGCATGCTGAAGGTCAGGAACTTGGCTTCATTGAATGTGTCCGGCAGGTTCCTGG
>PVHP010036963.1:0-17640 GCA_004024765.1 Zapus hudsonius
TATATATATATATATATATATATATATATATATATATATATATATATATATATATATATATATATCTGTTTGCAAATAAATAAAATACTAAAAAAAAAAAGTGAAGCAAAAGCCAGGCATGGTGGCACACACCTTTAATCCCAACACTTAGAAGGCAGAGTAGGAGGATCACTAAGTTTGAGGCCAGCCTAGGCTAGAGAACCTACCTTAAAAAAAAAAAAAAAAAACCTCTTCCAGGAGTGTTTGCTACACTGAAGCAAGTACAGTGAAGATCAGGCACATTGTAGTGCTCTAAACCAGAATTGGGCTATGGTTTTCTAGGAAGAGCTATTTAGAACATGACCATAGAACATGCAGCTCAAATAAAAATGAAACAAGAAAAGGACTATTTCTAACATAGGAAGAAAGGGAAAATTAACTGGTGCTGAAGAGGCTTATTTCAGTTTCACTTTACAAAGAAAGTCTATTTGTGGTATATTTACATTGGTTAAGTTGCCTCTCATAGACTCAGATCTACTCTCACTGATGAAGGAAAAAATAAGTTCTTAGGCTTGGGTGTTTGCTTTGTTTTGAAATGTAACCCAGGCTGGCCAAGAACTTGCTATAGCTGAGGTTGTTCCTGAACCTTTAAGATCTCATCTTCTGAGTGCTGGGGTTATAGGTATAGGGGTGTACCACCATGCCTGATGACTCTGAATTCTTCTGTTTTTGTTTTTTCTAGGTAGGGTCTCGCTCTAGCCCAGGCTGACCTTGACTCACTGCAATCCTTCTACCTCTGCCTCCTGAGTGCTGGGATTAAAGGCATGCATGTGCCACCATGCCTGGCTGCCTCTGAATTCTTTTTTTTTTTTAAATATTTTTATTTATTTTCAAGCAGAGAGAGAGAGAGAGAGAGCGCGCGCATCAGGGCCACCACCTTGTGGGTCTGGCTTATGTAGGACCTGGGGAATTGAACCTAGGGCCTTAGGTACTGGAGGCAAGTGCCTTAACCGCTGAGCCATCTCTCCAGCCCGCCTCTGAATTCTTAAAATTCACTTTTATGAGGTATTCTATTTACTTCTACTTATCAAGAACCAAATAAACATAAACACATTGTGTAGTAAGTATTTTATATATACTGTTAATCTAACCCTATGAACACAAGAAAACTGAAAAAGAGCAATAAAGAAACCTCAGCAGTGTGACCTTCTAAGTGACAGAATGAACTCCACGCTCATGCATATCTTACACACTGTCATTACATGAAAGCTGCTTCCAAATCTACTTGCCTGAATGTTAACGTCTGTCCACAGAAATAGGTGGGAGCGCTGGAGTAGAGAACACCCGAGGATTCAGAATCATTCCGGAGAGCTATATTTCTTCGACTGCTCAGACTGTACCCCTCAAAGCCAGTTGTCCACTCTTATTGAAAGCAATGATATTGAAAATTATTATCTTTCTAAGGATAACCTGAACACAGACATACTGAATAGAACTTGGAAGTAGAAGTGATTATTCAGAGGGTTCCTGGCTAAAGGTTCACTGACGGGTTAGTAGGACTAGTCCCACAAATTACAAGTAAGATTTTGGTACATTACAATTTTGGCATAGAAAATCAAATGGCAGTCACCTCTTATCTAAAATATATATATCATGGAACTGGGGAGATTGCTCAGTGGTCAAAGAGGCTTGCTTGCAATGCCTGTTGACCTGGATTCAGTTTCACAATACCCACATGAAGCCAGATGCACAAAGTGGCACATGCATATGGAGTTTGATTGCAGAGGCAACATGCACTGGCGTACCCTCTCTCTTCTCCCAAATAAATAAAAATATTTTTAAATTATTAAAACAAAAATCATGGTTTATGATGGACTAAGCTTTTCCTAACCCAACTAATAAGTAATAGAGGGTTTAGTATAATAGGAACTGAGATTAAACCTTAGCACATTTTTAAAAAAAAGAAAAAAATAATAAGTGAGTAGGTAGCTAGGTGTGTGGCACATGGCTTTAGTCCCAGCTACTTGAAAGACTTAAAAAGGGTATCAATGGGTCTAAGAAGAGCAAGGAAAGCTCAGGAAATACGAAAGGACCCTGTTGTAAAGGAGAAAAAGAGTGGATCTTTTAAACCAGTCATGGAGGGCTAGGGAGATAGCTCAGTGGTTAAATGTGCTTGCTTGCAAAGCCTGCTGGCCCAGGTTCAATTCCCAAGTACCCACATAAAGCCAGGCACAAAGTGATGGATGCATTTGAATTTTGTTTGCAACAGCAAAGTCTTTGGAGTGCACATGTGCTGTCTGTCTCTCTCTGGCGAGCATGCATGCGTGTACAAATAAAAAAATTTAAAAATAAAACAGTAAGGAGAAAAACATTTTCCCTCCTTCTCTTTCTTTTTTAATTGAGATAAAGTCTCATTCTAGGACAGGCTGACCTGGAACTCACTCTGTAGTTCCAGACTGGCCTTGAACTCAAGAGTGATCCTCCTACCTCTTCCTCCCCAGTGCTTGGGATTAAAGGAATGGACCCACGCCCAGCTCATTTTCTTTCTTTCTTTTTTTAAATGTGGGGCTGGAGAGATGGCTCAGCGGTTAAGGCACTTGCCTCCAGTGCCTAAGGCCCTGGGTTCAATTCCCCAGGTCCCACATAAGCCAGACCCAAAAGGTGGTGGCCCTGGTGTGTTCTCTCTCTCTCTCTCTCTCTCTCTCTCTCTCTCTCTCTCTCTCTCTCTCTCTCTCTCTCTCTCTACTTGAAAATGAATAAATAAAATATTTTTTTAAAATGTGGACATGTGTGCAGGTACATATGTGCATATGCACATACCCCTGTGCAGGCATGGAAGCCAGAAGACAACCTTGAGTGTCATCCTTAGGCACATTGTCCTTTTTGAGACAGGCTCTCTCATTGGCCTGGAGCTTGCCAAGTAGACTAGTTGGTCTGTGAGCTCCAGGGACCCGCCTGATTTTACTCTCTAGTACTGGGTTTATAGGTACCTGCTACCATGCACAGTATTTTTACATAGCTATTAGGCATCATAAACTCGGGATTTCATGCTTGTAGGGCAAGAATTTTACCAACTAAGCTACCTCCTCAGCCTCCAATTTCAAATTACACTTTTTTTCCTTTGAAGTACAGTCTCATTCTAGCCCAGGCTGACCTGGAATTCGGGTGGCTTTGAACTCACAGTGATCCTCCTACCTCTGCTGGGATTAAAGGTGTACACCACCATACCCAGCCTTCATATTGTAAGATTTTTAAGGAAAATGCCTCTAACCAAATATTTATTGAAATTTTTTTAGAAAATCAGTGTCCTAAAAAAAAGAAAGAAGAAAAAAAAAAGAAAATTAGTGTCCTGAACAACTTTTCTTTCTTTCCTTTCTCATTTTTCTTTCTTTCTTCCATTTTCTTCCAAACTTCTTTCTTTCCATCCCTTCCTTTCAAGAAGAATATCATGTATCAGGCTAACCTCAAACTTACTGTGTAGCCAAGGATGACTTTGAACTTCTGATCCTCCTGCCTCTACCTCTGTAGTGCTAAGATTACAGGTATAATTGCCACCATATGGTCCTAGGGGATCAAACCCCAGGACCTTGTGCATCTCGGCAAGCACTAAACCAAATGATCCACATTCCCAGCCCCTATTTTCAATGTGTGGTTTTAGGTGATTCTATTTTTGGACTCTAGATCTGATAAAAGAAAATTGACATGAAGTGATTTGAATAAAAAACATGTTCCATGTTCTCATCAAAGCAGGGTTTTTCCTTAGGAAGAAGGTTGTGCACTACTCTTAGCATAGAATGTAACCATTCCTACAAATCATTAAGCTTAAGGAGTGAGAAGGTAACAGCATACCATGAGGCACCATTGTGGAGTGACCTATCTGGGGAACACTCCAAGGACTCCACTCCTGTCGGCCATCTCCTCGGGCGCAGACTCTGAATTGATAATCAACGTTGGGGTCTATGTGCAATACTATGAATTCAGTTTCAGAACCTACATATACATCTTCAAAGTGATTGGAAGTACATTTACGGAACTGGAGCCTATAATCTTGAGCTGTAAAGTCATCATCCACCTATGGAGAAAGATCTTATGTTAGGTAAAAAACAGAATGAATGGGACATGCTGGACCCAACACGTTGGCCTATGCATTGAATATGGGCTGTTCTGGAAAAGGCTATAGAATATTACGACATTGCTATTTCCGTTTTTTAATGTTCTGGTGTTTTTAAAAACTAAACTTTCTTTGGAAATACCATGAAAAACCATAGTGAGATACTATTTGGGGAAAAACAGTCTGACAATGGCAGGTATTGGACAAGATATAGAAAAACAGGTATTTATACCTACTGTCTTGGCGTATACCTGTAAGTCTAACACTCAAAAGAGTGAGGCAGGAGAATTGTTTCAGGTTTGAAGCTAGCTTGGGCTACATAAGAATTTGCCCTTCCCTCAAAAGAAGGCACTCGTATACTATGGTGGAAGACCAAATTCACTTAATAATCTAGGAAAAAGATCTGTATGCCTAACATAGATTCAATATCCTAATATCTCATAATTTGACAGCATGATTTAGACTTTTTGAAAAAATCCTTACATGCTACATAAGGAAACATGAATAAGAATATTTATAGAAAACACAAAAAACAAACCTGGAATAATAGGCAAAAAAAAAAAAAAATAGCCGGGCATTGTGGTGCACGCCTTTAATCCCAGCACTCGGGAGGCAGAGGGAGGAGGATCGCCATGAGTTCAAGGCCACCCTGAGACTACATAGTGAATTCCAGGTCAGCCTGGACTAGAGTGAGACCTTATCTCGAAAAACCAAAAATAAATAAATAAAATAAAATAAAGAGTTTTAATTTTTTAATATTTTATTCATTTTCAAGCAGATAGAGATAGAGATAGAGATAGAGATAGAGAGATTTTCAAGCAGAGAGATAGAGTGAGAGAAAGAGAGAGCAAGCACACCAGGGCCACCACCTTGTGGGTCTGGCTTATGTGGGTCCTGGGGAATTGAACCCAGGGCCTTAGCCACTGGAGACAAGTGCCTTGATCGCTGAGCCAACTCTCCAGCCCTTGGTGGAGATTTTTTGTTGCTTAATTTTGTGGTGATAGTGGTAGAAAAGAATATGAGTATTAATGATACTTCTTTCAAGACAGACAACAAAAGCATCTCTATTGTTTTTGTTTCTTTTTTAAAAATTTATTTATTAAGTCGGGCATGGTGGTGCATGCCTTTAATCCCAGCACTCGGGAGGCAGAGGTAGGAGGATCACCTTGAGTTCAAGGCCACCCTGAGACTACAGAGTGAATTCCAGGTCAGCCTGGGCTAGAGTGAGACCCTACCTCGAAAAACCAAAAAATAAATAAATAAATAAAATAAAATTATATATATATATATATATATATATATATATATATATATATATATATATTTGAGAGAGAAAAAGAAACAGAGAGAATGGGCCTCCAGCCACTGAAAACTCCAAATACATGCGCCACCTAGTGCATCTGGCTTTAGGTGTGTACTGGGAACAGAACACAGATCCTTCTGCTTTATAGGCTAGCATCTTAACCACTGAGCAATCTCTCTAGCCTTTTTTTATTTTTTTAATTTTGTTTTGTTTTTTGAGGTAGGGTTTCACTCTAGCCCAGGCAGAGTTGGAATTCACTATGGAGTGTCAGCGTGGCCTTGAACTCACAGTGATCCTCCTACATTTGCCTCCCAAGCACTGGAATTAAAGGCGTGCACAACCATGCCCAGCCTCTATTTTTTCCCCCTATATGAAGGAATCAGTGTAAAGAAAAAGTTTCTAGAAGCCAAGCACTCACCTCATGATGATTTATTTTTCAACAAACAAGATACTATAGCTAATTTGGGACAGGTATCTAATTAAAATATAATAATTCATATATGTAATATGACTTGGTACCCAAAATTCTGGGTAATGCTGAGAGTATAAGGAAACTATACTTTAGAAATCTTAGAGTTGGTAAAACCCTGCTTCAAAATACCAAAAAATAAAATTAAATAACTAAAAAAGAAAAAGAAATCTTAGCGTTATTAGTTCATTGTTGAGCAAAAAAAATATTAGGATAATGAATATTCACTATCATCTTTTGACTTTCCTAATAAATAGGAATGGGAAAAATCCTCTATTCACTAAGAAACAAGTCTGGGAAATAAGTGCTGAGAAACAACGTCACAATAGAGAAATTTTAAAAAGTACCTTCAGGGCTGGAGAGATGGATCAGCGGTTAAGGCACTTGCCTTCAAAGCCTAAGGACCAGGGTTCAGTTCCCCAGTACCCATGTAAAGCCAGATGCACAAGGTGGCGCATGGAGTTCATTTGCAGGGGCTAGAGGACCTGGTGTGCAGATTCTCTCTCCTTCCCCCTCCCCTTCTTTCTCATAAATAAATATGTTTTTAAAAAGTACCTTCAGCCGGGCGTGGTGGCGCACGCCTTTAATCCCAGCACTTGGGAGGCAGAGGTAGGAGGATCGCCGTGAGTTCGAGGCCACCCTGAGACTACAGAGTGAATTCCAGGTCAACCTGGGCTAAGAGTGAGACCCTACCTCGAAAAACCAAAAAAAAAAAAAAAAAAGTACCTTCAAGGATTAAGAGTGGTAAAATCCTTCCCTAGCATGCCCTGGTTTTGTTCCTAGCACCCCAAAATAAAACAAAAGCAAAGCAAAAAAAAAAACAAAAACATCAAAACCAATTGGAAGAACTTCCTCACACCTCAGTTCATTTTCTATGCAACTTTACATATAAAGCAATAAAGATTAATGTTTGGAAAAGGAAGAAAAATCTTAAGGTAGTTAATGAAAAAAATCTTAAAATCAAATCACACATCTTTAATGTTGAAACCATTTCTGCAGTTTTGAGCGACATACCTTACACCATCGTACTATGATGCCTCCAGGCTTCTCTATTAATTCTTCAATTTGTACTGGTGGACGTGATGCTACTGTTCCATGCTTGAAAATGTGGTCTTTCACTATGTTGAGAATGGAATCATCTAACTGAGCAGACAAGCAGGGCACATCAACCAGTAAAGGCACTTCTGGTAAACTGAGGAAACAAAGCTCACATTTATGACATGCTTAGGTTAGAGTTTAAAATACAGGGATTAATCACATACTACATGAATTCTGAAGTCCCCCGTAAATAACTGTCCCAGAAGTGAGACCTTGTTGTAGTGGGCTTTAATCTTTGTTATATAAAGATTCTCTTCCCAAATAAATACAAGACAGAAAATTGGAAGTGGACATAGTGATACATGCCTTCCAGCACTTAGAAGCTGAGGTAGGAGGATCACTAGCAAGAGGCCAGCATGAGCTAAATAATACATAACAAGACTGTAGTTTTTTTTAAAAACCTGAAATTGATTTTAAAAAGGGGGGTCTGGGGAAATGACTCAGTGGTTAAAATTGTTTCCTTATCAAGCCTATTGGCCTAGGTTCAATTCCCCAGGCACCATCTTAAAGCTGGAGGGGTGTTCATTTGCAGCAGCAAGAGACCTTGGCTTACACACACATACACACATGGACAAATAATTTTTTAAAGTGATAAAATCGCAATATATGTTAATACCAAAAGATCCAGTTTATTGAAATAAAACTCAGTTTCAATGAAAGATGAATTTTTCTTCCTTGTCCAGGTACTACACTGATTCTTCTGATTTATTACAATATGTATGCTGCTTCAGAAACAAACACTAGAACTTTTTTAGTTTGGCAATTCTATTGGGGCTGGGGATGTAGCTCAGTTGGCAAAATATTTGCATAGCATGCATGAATCTCTGGTGCTTGATCCCCAACACTGCAGAAAAATGGGTGAGTTGGTGCGTACCTATGATTCTAGCACTAAGGTGGAGGCAAGAAGATTGAAGTTTAGTATCCTTTTGTTTTGTTTTTTCAAGGTAGGGTCTCACTGTAGCCCAGGCTGACCTGAAATTGACTATGTAGTCTCAGGGTGGCCTCAAACTCACGAGATCCTCCTACCTCTGCCTCCTGAGTGCTGGGACTAAAGGTGTGCACCACCATGCCTGGCTCAATATCTTTTATACAATAAAATTGGGAAAGCTCCATAATAATGCTATGCCAAATATTTCACCCTATTAGTAATAACAGTGAAACCTTGAAAAGAATTCTCTTTCACATTGGTAAAAAGGAAAAAATATTTTTTTATAATTATTATCCATAATGAGTTACATTCAATGGGTAAACAATGAGTTGTTATCCCCAGTTCCCCAATGCCCCTCTTCCCCATCCCCAATCAGCTAGATATCTTCCTCCGTGGGCAGTCTGGATCAGTCCTTGGGGCAGGGAGGAAAACATATTTTAAATGTTTAAATGTAAGTCCAAAAGGCATAAATTCCTTACCTGTCCAACTGAATGTGTGAGGCTTTTTTGGTAAAATTCCACAGTTTCTCATTCTGCTCTTCTATACCACCAAGAATCGCAATCTCACCTATAATCAAGGATAAGAAACTAGCACAGGGCCGGGCATGGTGGCGCACGCCTTTAATCCCAGCACTTGGGAGGCAGAGGTAGGAGAATCGCTGTGAGTTCGAGACCAGCCTGAGACTACATAGTAAATTCCAGGTCAGCCTGAGCTAGAGTGAGACCCTGCCTCGAAAAACCAAAAAAAGAAAAAGAAAGAAACTAGCACAATCAAGAACAGTCACATCATCAAACCAACATGCCTATTGTCTACTGTGGGTTTCTCCTTTTCTTATAAAAACATTCCTAAGTGACATCACAATCAGATTCTCAAAGGTAAAAGCAGAAACTACTTGGTTACTTGGTAAGCCCAGGAGCCAAAGGGAGTCAACAATGAGAACATTTTGCTAGAGAAAGATTCTGCTCCATATAAGCAAATCTGACTTGAAAACCAATTTTACACAAAGCACACAATGCAGAAGTCCCAGGGATTTATCCATCCCTCCTAGATGGTCTTTATCAGTTCTTTTTGCTGTTGTTGTTGGAGTCAGGATCTCTCTATGCAGTCTTGGCTAGGCTGGAACTCCCTATGTAGACTAGGCTGGTCCAAAACTCACAAAGATCCATCTATTTCCGACTCCTGAGTGCTAGAATTACAGGTGTGAGCCACCATGCTGGGTTCCTCTTTATCAATTCTAATAGGAACAAAATATTATACCAGCTGTGGCGGTAATGCTTATAATGCCAGCATTTGGGAAGCTGAGGCAGGAGGATTGCCTCAAGTTTAAGACAAGCTTGTGCTATGAGACCCTGTTTCAAAACAAACAAACAGAAAAAAAGGGCCAAGTCCGACATCTTAGTGAAGCCGCAGTGGTTGCTGTGGCTCACCGAGCTTTACCACACAGCCCAAAGACAACAAGAAGAAAGATGCTGTTAAGTCAGCTAAGAAAGAGAAAGATCCAGTGAACAAGTCTGGGGCAAGGCCAAAAAGAAAGAAGTGGTCCAAAGGCAAAGTTCAGGACAAGCTCAACAACCCAGTCCTGTTTAACAAAGCTACTCATGACAAACTCTGTAAGAAAGTTCCCAACTATAGGGCTAGTGAGATGGCTCAGCGGTTAAGGCACCTGCTTCCAGTGCCTAAGGCCCCAGGTTCAATTCCCCAGGACCCAAATAAGCCAGACCCACAAGGTGGTAGCCCTGGTGCGCTCTCTCTCTCTCTCTCTCTCTCTCTCTCTCTCTCTCTCTCTCTCTCTCTCTCTCTCTCTCTCTGCTTGAAAATGAATAAATAAAATATTTTAAAAAAGAAAGTTCCCAACTATAAGCTTATTCCCCAGCTGTGGTCTCTGAGAGACTGAAGATTTGAAGTTCCCTGGTCAGGGTAGCCCTTCAGGAGCTCCTTTAAAGAACTTAACAAACTGGTTCAAAGCACAGACCTCAAGTAATTTATAGCAGAAATACTAAGGGTGGAGAGGGGCCTCCCACTGATATTGAAGATGCATTAACAGGTTCAGCCAACTACACATTTGGAAAAAAAAATTATTAAGTTTTTTTTTTTAAAGGAGGGGGGCTAGGAAGATGGCTAAGCCTTAAAAGCACTTGCTTACAAAGTCTACCAGCCTAGGTTCGATTCCTAAGTACCTACATAAAGCCACATATACAAACTAGAGCATGAGTCAGGAGTTTGTTTGCAACCCTAGTCTACCCATTAATTCCATCTCTTTCCTCACAAATAAAAATAATTTCTTTTGATTGTTGTTTTGAGGCAGGGTCTCACTTTAGCCCAGGCTGACCTGGAAATCTGAGGCCTCGAGCTGGCTTTTGAACTCATAGCAATCTTCCTACCTCAACTTCCTGAGTGCTGGGACTAAAGTCCTGAGTCACCATGCCTGACAATAAAAATATTTCTTTAAAAAGAAAACAAGCCAGGGCTGGAGAGTTGGCTCAGCGATTAAGGCACTTGTCTCCAGTGGCTAAGGCCCTGGGTTCAATTCCTCAGGACCCACATAAGCCAGACCCACAAGGTGGTGGCCCTGGTGTTCGTTCTCTCTCTCTCTCTCTCTCTCTCTCTCTCTCTCTCTCTCTCTCTCTCTCTGCTTGAAAATGAATAAATAAAATATTAAAAAGAAAAAAAGAAAACAAGCCGGGCATGGTAGTGCATGCCTTTAATCCCAGCACTCAGGAGGCAGAGGTAGGAGGATTGCCTTGAGTTTGAGGCCAACCTGAGACTACATAGTGAATTCCAGGTCAGCCTGGGCTAGTGAGACCCTACCTCAAAAAACAAACAAACAAACAAAAAAGATGCAATCACGCTTTCACACAAAGCACATCATACATTCAATGAAAATTTGCTCTAAGAACAATAAAAAGATGGTCTCCAGAGGACATGAAAAGAACCAGCTTCTATATGCTCCACAAGACTGAGGAATACTGAGCGGAAGAGGGGCGGAAAGATTGTAAGAGCCATGGTGGGGGAGAATATCCAGAGGCATAATGCCCCTGAGTAACAACATACTAGGGCCAGGAGAACCAGGCTGACTACTAGGGCTATCCATGATTCCCTGTCCCAAGGACTGATCCAGACAGCCCACGGAGGAGGATATCCAGCTGATTGGGGAACTGGGGATAACAACTCATTGTTTGCCCACTAAATAATATAACTCATTATGGACAATAAAAATTATTTAAAAAAAAGACCAAGGAATACCCCAAATCTCCTTTTCATCTGAATGCACCTTGGAGTTACTAGAGAGTGTATGACTTCTTCACCAAAAGAAAATAGAGACATATTCATATTTGTCTCAAAATCCTCAAAATTCCTCATCATTGGGGAGTCAAAGGCAGGAGGATCAGGATTTCAGAATGATCCCAAGCTACATTGCAAGGTCAAGGCCAACCAGCCTTAGAACTGTGAGACCCTGGTCTTTTAAAAACAAAAAAGAAGAAGAAAAAAAAAGAAAAATAAAAACTTCAATGTTCCATAAATGTTTTTATCCCTTGGGTGGAGGAAGTATGAAATTAAAAATATTTCTGAGGCACAATTTTTTTTTCAAGCATCAAGTGCAAACAAGTATGTGCCTCATTTCAAAAATGAGAACACAGAAAACACAGCATGACGGGTATACACTCTTGACCTGTGCCGACCTGCCTCTGAGTTTGTTTCCAAATGAAAAGCCTCCAGGGAAAGATATTTTGTGGACTTGATAAAAAGAATTTTCTCAAAGGCACTATTATTATTATGGTCAGGGAAAAGTAAATACTTCTCGATGAAGATTATAATTAGCATGCAAAGATAACACTAACAATCACATTCTAAGTGGAACCAAAAGATGATTAAACTTCCAGCTGGACTGACAGAAGTGACCCATACATCTTACTTTATGCCATTCAGTGTGGAATGAATGATATATAGTCGCTATCTATGACTCCTTTCCCCCCATCTATCTTTTTTTGTTTTGTTTTGCTTTTTTGAAACAGGATCTCACTCTAGGCCAGGCTGACCTGGAATTCATTCTAGCTCAGGGTGGTCTCGAACTCATTTCGATCATCCTAACCTCAGCCTCCCGAGTGCTGGATTAAAGGCATAAGCCACCACATCCAGCTCCCATCTGCCTTTTAAATGTTGGCATCACTTAGTATTCTACCCTTTGACATCCTCTCTTCCCAAATGGTATGGTATCTCTTGATGATTTTACTTATTCCTATGGATTCAGATTTAATGTATATGCCATCAATTATCATATGGTAACTTCAGGTATAGTCTGTAAACCATCACACCATACATATTTCCACAGTCATTACCTGAAGCTCAATTCCACAGCAAATGTCTATACAAAAACCAAACAAGTAGGCTGAGGTAGGAGGATTACCATGATTTGAGAGGACCCTGGGCTTAGAGTGTTTCAGGTTGGCCTGGAATAGAGTGAGACTTGCCTCAAAGAAACAAACAACAAAACAAAACAAAAAACAAGCAAACCAAACCACAAAACCCACACTAGCCCTCTCATCGTCATTTGCTATTGCCATTTCCACTTCCCACCTGGATCACTTCTACAACTTTCTAATCTGTCTCTGTTTGCCTCCAGTCGTATAACCTCTAATCTAGTCTCCAAAGCAGGGAAATAGAAGAAAAAATGGAAGGGAGGAAGGGAGGAAGGGAGGGAGGGAGGGGGGAAAGGAGAGGAGGGAAGGAGAGAAGGAGGGAAGAAAGGGAAGAGGGGAGGAGGGAAAGGAAAGAAGAAAAAGAGAAAAAGACAGATGTGATGGCACACGCCTTTAATCCCAGCACTCGGGAGGCAAAGGTAAGAGGATCCCCATGAGTTTGAGGCCATCCTGAGACTACGTGGTGAATTCCAGGTCAGCCTGGGCTAGAGTGAGACCCTACCTCAAAAAAACAAAAACAAAACAAAGAAAAAAGAAAGAGTGAGAGAGCAAAAGAGAGAAAAGAAAGAACACGAGGGTTGTGGTGGTGCACACCCTTAACCCCAACACTTGGGAGGCAGAGGTAGGAGGCAGGCCAGCCTGGGAATACAGTCAGCCTGGGCCAGAGTGAGACACTACCTTGAAGAAAAAAGGAGAAAAAGGAGGAGAAAGAGGAGGAAGAGAGGAAGGTAGGGGCTGGAGAGATGGCTCAGCAGTTAAGGCACTTGCCTCTAGAGCCCAGGTTCAAGTCCCTAGTACCCACGTAAGCCAGATGCGCAAAGTGGCACATGCGTCCGGAGTTCGTTTGCGGTGGCTGGAGGCCCTGGTGTGCCCATTTTCTCTGTCTCAGTCTCTGTCTTTCTATTTCTCTGCTTGTAAATAGATTAATTAATTAATATTTTTTTAAAAAGAGAGGGAGGGAGGAGAGAAAGACACTGCTCAGTGGTTAAAGGCAGTTGTTTGCAAAGCCTGTTGGCCTGGGTTCCCACAGTACCTACGTAAAGCCAGATACACAATGTGTCTCATATGTCTGGAGTTCATTTGGAGTGGCAAGGGGCCTTGGTATGTCCATATTCATATTCTCTTTCTCTTACCCTCCCTCTCAAATAAATTAATAAGTATGAAAGAAAGAAAGACAGACTCAGGAGGCAGAGGTAGAAGGATTGCTATGAGTTTGAGGACACCCAGAGAGTACATAGTGAATTCCAAATCAGCCTGGGTTACGTCTAAAAAATAAACAAAGGGGATAATGTATGACCCCCTCAAACACCAACATTGGACTAGATACTATAATTATTGAACTACCTAAGACAAATCATTAACTGTGCCAAGGTAAGAACATCTCAGGTGATTTTATCTTTAACTAGGTGTCATTGGGAATAAGCAGCATTTCACATCTCCTTGGACTCCTACCTTCTCGGACCAGGTCCTCCGCAGTGTGGACTCCATGCTCTATGAGTTTCTGGCAGTCATCTAGTGGTTTAATGGTCTCTTGTTCAATGGTGTCTACCTCTTGCAAAAGGGTCACCAATCGCTCATCCAGGAGCTTCTCAAGGGTTCCTTTTAAGTCACTAAAATGCTGCTTAAGGACATCTCTTGTGTGTGATGCACTCTCTTTGATCTGAAAAGAAGTAACATAAAAACTCAAATTCAGAATCAGAATTCAGTTAAATCACAGTCATCACTAGTAATGATCTATACCACAACCATCATCTTGTATTTATCAAACTTTTTGTGATGAGGTAGGGAGATTGAACTCAGGGCCTTGCACATGATAGGCAAGCACTCTACCATGGAGCTATATTCTCCAGCCCATTTCTTTGGTTAATGCTTGTGGATGGAGGTCAGAGGACTATTTCAGGTGTCACTCCTTACCTACTACCTAGTGGGGTTTTTTGTTTGTGTTTTTGAGACAGAGTCTCCTTTCATTTGTTTACTACTGGACTATGAGTTTCCCCAGGATTTTAATGTCCACCTCACTTCTTGCCCTAGGAATGCAAAGATTACAGACACTGTCACTATCCTGTCTGGCTTTATGTGGGTGCTGAGGAATCCAAAATCAGGTATTAACACTTGTGTGGCAAGCACTTTATTCCACTGAGCCATCTCCCCAGTTTTTTGTTTGTTTGTTTGTTTGTTTTTTAAAGACAGAAACTTGGGGCTGGAGAAATGGTTCAGTGGTTAAGACTCTGGCCTGCAAAGCCAAAGGACCCAAGTTGGATTCTCCAGTACCCACATAAAGCCAGATGCACAAAGTAGCATCTGGAGTTCATTTACAGTGGCTGGAGGCTCTGGTGTGCCCATTCTCTCTCTCTCTGTCCCCATACATACATACATACATACATACATACATATATATATATATATATATATATATATATATACACAGAGCTATCTCTCAAATTAATAATTTTTTTAACTTTAGCTAATTCTTGTGAGTTCTAGGTTAGCCTGGAACTACAGAGTAAGTTTCAGGTCAGTTTGCTTCAATGAGCAAAAACGAAGCAGAACTTTATAGGTCTCTGGATTCCCAGAAAGATAAATGATCTAGACCCTAGAAAAATCATTCCATTTCAAAAGTTTCAAAACCACAGCTTGCCTGAGCAGTAATTATGAAACTTTTTTGCAGAAGAATGGCTCAGGCCGCTTGCTAATTCAGACTGCCAGGGTTCCAGAAGCTTAAGGAGGAGTGTGTGGTTGAAACTTTCATCTGTCACAGCACACTGGGATTGTGTTGCCCACACTTTGAGATACATTGCCTTCAGTGGACAGAGCTGAGATTAAGAACATTGTTCTAGGAGAATCTTTACATCTCACATATATTCTGAAAGCAAATAAGCTAGCTGTACAGATACCTGGTGTTTTTGAAGCATAATTCAAATAACACACAATTCATTTTCTATCACTTAGATTCTGACTGTAAGCTAAGCACTTATTTTAAAGCAAACACATGTACTGGGATGTAGCTTGGTAGTAGGACACTTGCCTAGCAGTTTAAGGCCCCAGAATCCATCCTCAGCACTGAAAACAAAAACAAGTCACTAAAGCCCACATTCTCTATAAATAATAGCACATTAGTTTCATATGACAAATTGTGTTTACTACCCTAATTCTTTTGGTAGCTTTCTCTTATCAAGACAGTCTGACATAAAAGAAAAATAAAAACAGGGCTAGAGAGATGGCTCAGCTGTTAAAAGCACTTGCTTGAAAAGCCTGATGGCCTGGGTTTAATTTCTCAGTTCTCATATAAGGCCAGATGCACAAAGTGGTACATGCTTCTGAAGTTCATTTGCAGTGGCAAGAGGCTCTGGCATGTTCATTCTCTCCCTCTCTACTGCAAATAAATAAGTAAATAAATAAACTTAAGACACATGTCAAAGAAAATATTTTGCCAGTTAATAAAGAAAACTAAAAAAGAAAAGAGAGCCAGGTATGGTGGCTCATGCCTTTAATCCAGCATCTACAAGGTTGAGGTAGGAGGATCATTGTGAGTTTTAGGCCAGCCTGGGCTACAGAAAGGGCTAAAGTCTAGAGTAAGTCCCTACCTCAAAAAAAGTGGGGGTGGGGACTGGAGAGAGAAAAAAGAAATTAAAGCCTGGTGTGATGGCAAAAACCTGAAATCCTTAACTTAGGAGGCTGAGGCAGAAGGATGTCAAGTTCATGGCCAGCTTGGGTTACATACTAAATTCAAGGCCAGCTTGGAATACATTTCAAGATACTTGTTTCAAAAAGTAAAAACAAAATCAGAAAAGAAATTTAGAAAGCTTTATACTTGCTCTATGATATTAAATCTGAAAAGCAGAAGTCACTATTGTTTTCCAACAATGCTTACAACCATGTAAAAACAAAAACAGACAAAATAAAAGAGGAACTTTATTTGCCAGACAGATCATGGACATAATTTTCTCTTTGTGATATGTCATTGTAAAAATATTTTTGCAGCAAATAAAAATATTTCCTTAACTCATAAAGAAAAAAATCTAATTTAAGTTTATTCATAAAATAATCTACATAATTACTATAGAACTTCTAAGAAATAGGGCTGGAGAAATGGCTCAGTGGTTAAAGGCACTTGATTGCAACGCGTTCCAGCCCAAGTTCAATTGCTCAAGTACCCATGTAAACCAGATGCAAAAAGTGGTACATGCTTTTGGAGTTTGTTTGCAGTAGCAGGAGACCCTGGTGCACAAGCATACACACACCCACACCCACTATTTCTCTCTGCTAACAACTAAATAAACAAATTATAATGAAATTTATTTTTTTTAAAAAGAACATTTAAGAAATAATCTAAGTCAAAGTAAAAGTGAGAAAGTTTTTTTTTAAAGGCTATAAATCCAAAATGTAGAGATTTGATAGACTCAACTGCAGAACCCTTGAGAATCGGGCCCCAAACTATATAACACCTGGCAAATAAATGTTAAATAAAAATGAAGGTAGGGTGGGGCTGGAGAAGAGCTAGCCTGCAAAGCCTAACAACCCGGGTTTGATTACCCAGTACCCACATAAAGCCAGATGCACAAAGTGGTACATGCATCTGGAGTTCGTTTGCAGTGGCTGGAGACACTGGTGCACCCATGTTCATTCTCATATTCTCTCTGCTTACAAATAAAATATTTTTAAAAAAATAAAGGTAGGGCCAAACCCTTTAATCCCAGCACTTGGGAGGCAGAAATAGGATGGTCATGAGTTCGAGGCCTGCCTGGGACTTCAGAGTGAATTCCAGGTCAGCCTGGGCTAGAGCAAGACCCAACCTTGAAAAACAATAACAAACAACAACGAAGAAGGGCTAGACATGGTGGTGAAAGAAAAAAAAAAAGACTGAGAGAAGGGGGAGATATGAGAGAAGGTGGGGAGGGAATTGTAATGGTTTATTGTCTATAATTATAAAAGCTATCAATAAAAAGTTAAAAAATAAAAGCAGAAGAATGAAGAAGAAGAAAAAGCAGCAGCAGAAGCCAAGTGATGTGGCTCATGCCTGTAATCCTAGCATTTGGGAGGATCAACAGTTCAAGGTCACCATTGGCTACAAAGCATGAGACCCTGTCTCATGGTCCCCTGCTACAAGGACTGATTCACACGACCCACGGAGGAGGATATCCAGCTGTTTGGGGATGGAGGGGGGGGGCATTGGGGAAAACAACTCATTGTTTGCCCACTAAATAATGTAACTCATTATGGACAATAAATATATATTTAAAAAAAAAGAAAATCAGGGAAGGAAGTTGTTAATAATGTGTGCTTTAAATAAATTTTGCTTATCTATTTTTTTTTGTTTGATTTTTTTTTTTTTTT
>PVHP010036964.1:0-17599 GCA_004024765.1 Zapus hudsonius
GGGTGTCCAGTGGTTCCAGGTGCTGGCGGTTGGGGAGGGGAGCGCCTGAAACTGTTGCAGTGATGCGCCCTGGTACTTACTCCTTCTGGGGCTGCTGGGCTGGTCCCAGATGTCCTCTTCAGGTTTTTGTGTGATGCCAGTATGAGTGGAAAATCCTCTCACCATGGTTCTGCTCCTGCTGAGTCAGGCAGGTCCTAGGCGGATGTAGCTCCTCCACCAACCGCAGAGCAGTTTCTGGCTGGATGTGTGGTTGCTAAAAGCTCCAGGTCTCTCCTGCTTCTCTGCTGGGGCAAAAATTTCTTACACACCTTCAGTTTTTGGTAGAAGAGTATATTCTGTGTTTTTTCCTGCCCCCCCCCACCCCCAGGTTGTTTTGGCATGGCTACTGGGCTGCCTTCTTAACCGGAAGTCTACACCTTATTTTTTTGAGACAGCGTCTCTCACTGAACCTAGAATTCATAGATTCAGCTAATCCAGCTATCCAGCAAGCCCTAGTGACCCTCCTGTCTCCATCTCTCCACCACTGAAATTAGAGGCATGTGCCTCCATGCCTGGTATGTTATGTGCATACCACCTGTTCATGCTTGCAAAGCAAGCACTTTATCCACTGAGCCATCTCCCCCTCCACCCTTTAAGACAGGATCTCACCATGTAGCCCAGGCTGGCCTCAAACTCATGAGCTTCCTGCCTCAGCTCAAAGGCTAGGATTACAGGCCTGAGCCACCACACACAACCCCTTCTCCTTCTGTTGAATCCACCAGTATACACTCAGCAGGCTCCACCCTGATGACTTGGTCCTAACCACTACCCAAAGGCCCCACCTCTAAACACCAGAGTCATATTAAAAGGGTGGAACATCACACTGTTCACACCTCACAATGGAGATTAAAGTCCATTATGAGCTTCAGGAGGGTCAGACCATCTTCAAGCCATAGCAATGGGTCCAATTATATAAAGCTGGAGTTCCTCCATTGTCTTAACTGGAACATTCTGCTACAGGTGGAATGGAGAAGTACAGATGTGCCATCAAGCTTGGAGATTTGCAAGCATGCTAAAAAGTGCCTTTCTAAATTGTTTGATCCTGAAAAAATATTTTTCATTAAAGCCTTTTACTTATAATCAACATTTAATGAGTTACTATTGTGTGATGGATTGGGAGATGGTTTTAATGTCTCAGTGCTAATTTCTTCCTTTCTTTTTTTAAAAAAAATTTATTTGCATATTTGCAAGCATAAAGAGATAGAATAGAAACAGAGAGGGAGAGAAAGATAAAGGACACACCAGGGCTTCCACTGCTGCAAGGGAACTCCAGATGCATACACCACTGTGCATCTGGCTTTATGTGGGTACTGGTGAATTGAGCCCAGGTCATTAGGCCTTGCAGGCAAGTGCCTCAACCACTGAGCCATCTCTCCAGCCATGTTTTTAAAACAAGGTGTCACTGTGTAGCCCAGGCTGGCCTCAAACTCACTATGTAGCCCAGGGTGGCCTCAAACTCTTGATCTTCTTACTTTGTCTTTAAAGTTGGCTACAGGCACATACCTATCTCTGTGTTAACTTCTCTTACAGAAAGCAACATTCACGAGGGCTGGAGAGATGGCTCAGCAATTAAAAGTGCTTGCTTGCAAAGCCTGCCTGCCAGGGTTCGATTCCCCAGTACCCATTTAAAAAGTCAAATGTACAAAGTAACACATGCATCTGGAGTTTGTTAGCAGTGGCAAGAGGCCCTGGTGTGCCCATTTTCTCTCTCTCTCTGCTTGTAAATAAAAATATTTTTAATAAGAAAGCAACATAGGTATAACCCACATAAATTAAAAACTGGGATCATCCATCTTTTTTCTTAAGTGCAAATGATTCCTGAGTCATAGAGAAATACACATGAAATGAAGTGTTGGGACTGTTGGTGGCTGAAATGATAGCACTTGTGACCTTGACCTGATGGGAAGGAAAAGAATGAAGAGAAGGCAGGGAAGATAAGGAAACAGGTGTCCCTGGATAGTTTTCTTTTGCTAATATGATGACAATGCACACTGGGTAAGTTATAAAGAAAAGCTCCTTTTGGCTTTTAGCTCAGGGAGTTCAAGGTCAGGATATTCAGCACTTGGTGAAGTCCTTGATGGCAGAGTCCCAAAGCAGTACTGGGCATTAAACCAGAATCCAGAGTCTGGGAGCTCCGGCAGACCTGGTCAAACTGACTTTGATAGCAGATCTCCTCTGGAGGTGATGCCTTAATCCATCAGTGAATGGCTGGGTGAACCCCTTCATGAGCACAGCGTCCTAACCACTTCTTCAAGGTCAGGCTTCCCTTCTTCTCAAAATGGAGACTTAGGTTCACCTCAGAGTGTGCAGAGTCCACTGTCGCCAGCCTGGGGCGGCTGCAGTTACCTGAGACTGAACCACAGGTATCTGTCACGAACTCACTGGAAGGGAACCAAAGGCCCAAACCTTCAGGGTGGAGCCAGTAGGGCATGACCTTGGAGCAGGTGGCTGGGGTGAAGGGAAGGTCACAGAAGAGGCGATGCAGAGTCTTGATGGGATGCTGAATGTTCAAAGGAGATCCGTAGCACAGGCTTCCCCAAAATCTAGTTTGTCTACAGGATGTGTACCTGCTGGATGTGAATCTGACAGGTGAAGGTGTCCAGGTGTGTGTGATGCGCTCAGCACGGTGAGAGGAACAAACCCACGAGGGGTAGACAGAACGGAACGTACATACATATGCTGTGTGATGTGGGGGGACACTGAGGATCTGATGTCGGGGGGATACATAGGACCTGATGTGGGGGGACACGGAGGACCTGATGCGTGGGGACACGGAGGACCGGAATGCATATATTCGTGGTGTGGAGGATGCGGTGTGTGCAAGGTGTCCTGGGGGGACATGGGAGGCGCAGGCCTGGAGCTTGACAGCGGACTCAAGGTGGCCAGCGGAGCGGGGACGATGCAGGTGGCCGGGGCCGGTGGCCACAGGCAGGCTCCGCCCGTGGACGGGACGCTCCCCGGGCTTCCCCGCCCTCTCGGCCCGTCCCTCCGCCTCCGGGTGGCCCGGCTGCCGGGCGTCCCAGCGCCGCCGCCGCCACTCCCGCCGCCGCCACCGTCGTCCGCGCGCATCCGAGCAGCCGTCGCCAGAGCAGGTACAACGCGACCCCCGCGCACCCTGGTCCCCACCCCCTGCCCCAGTCTCCCACCCGAGGGCGCCCGTCCCGGGACCGGACCGGCCGGGGATCTGCGCCCACGAGGGACCCCGGGTCGGGGGACCGGAGCGCGCCTGGAGGGGCCGGGCGAGGGTCGCGCGTGTCCATGTCACAGCCTGCTGGGAGGGCTGTGGGGGTGTCTTCCCGCCGAAAGGCGGGGTGAGCTGTCATTCAAGAGCTGACACCCCAGCCAGTGCGTCCTGTCATGGGTGTAGCCAAGCAGAGCCTCGCAGGCGACGTCCCTGCGCGGTGGCACTCTGACCCAAGAGCTTGCCTGTGGCCTTCTCCATCAGGTCTGGACACCTCTGGGGGACATAGATTGATTGAAGGCGGTGCTGGGGAAGCAGCCAGATCGGGAACCCCTGTGCTGTCCAAACCCAGATAGTTGATGAATGTCCTGTGTGTCACCTCTGTCTGGGAGCAGAGAAGGTGGAGGAGGGGAAACTGAGGCACATCGTTTAGGCAGGAATCAGCAGTGCTTTTCCCACCCACAAGAAACACAGCAGCTCCCAACTCCATAAAGTGGAGAGGGGGGTGGGCAGAGCAGCCAAAGCTGGCGTTGTCCCTGTGGTCGCGCTGAGAGTCTATGGAGAGCCTGCCTCAATGTCCCTGTGACAGAAACAACTGCCAGTGAGCCATGGGTCCTTTCTCCTTCCTCTCTAAAACCTAAGACCCATCCTCCCCGCCCCTGAAAGGTAGCCATCATCTTGATAAAGCAGGGTGTTCCTTCTAGCCCTTTCTCAACACCCAACCACTCACACAGATGAGCCTACAGGAAATTTGTAACATTCTTAGTAAGGTGCCGGGTGGATGAGTAATAAAATGGGATAATCGGGGCTGGGGGATTGCTCAGTGGTTAAAGGTGCTTAAGGTGCTTTCTTGCAAAGCCTGCCAACCAGATGCAATTCCTGCCACCCAGGTAAAGCCAGACTCAAAAAGCGGCACATGTGTTTGGAGTTTGCAGTAGTCTGGAGACCCTGCCATGTACACACACACACAAAAAAAAATGTAAATAAATAAAACGGTATAATCCACCCACACCATTGGGCAGCATATCCTCCCAATATACACATACCTTCCAGAACCATCCATGGTGCACAGACACTAAGCTTCCTTGTTTGAACCACAGTATTGTGTGTGGCATACTATTGATGGATATACAAGCCCAAATGGGAGATGGGCTTTTATTTAGATTCTTCCATAAATCAGCATCTCTAGGTTAAGTTTAGTTTCCTGTTTGCTATCTTAAACTAATTTTGCAGGATCTGAATTTGGGGCACAAGATCCTTCCTTTCCCTTTCATTGCTCACAGGAGGCCCATGGATTCACACACATGCACACACCCATGTGAACATACACACATGCACCCAAACATACGAATACTTCCAAGCACACACATACACATGCACTCATGCACAGGTATGTACACCTGTCTCTGCCCCAGCTGTCTATAATGAAGGACAAACACCACCTTCCTGGACTACAGCTTCTCAGGACCTGGATGGAGCAAGCCTGGAGCTCGGTCTGACTGTCCAATGGGTAGAGATTCTGACAAGGATAATGCAAAGTGCTGGCTTCAGAGGGTTATTGTAGTTATTAAATGAGTCAGTACACTTCCCCTCTAGAACACTGGGTCATGGTAAACGTGATCTAGACATGGCTGTTAGTAACTGCCTGTCCTGGTGATAATGCATGTGTTCTCATGGAAAATGCTGGCCCTTTCCAAAGAGGTGCTGCAATCCTACAGACTTTTCCTGCCCAAGGACAGAAAGGGACATTCCAAGGAAAGATACAAGCAACACAGGACCTCAAAGGTGGCTTTTGAGGGGTGAGCAGTTCTTCTGAACATGTATGATGGAGAGATGGCTCAGTAGTTAAAAGCATTTGCTTGCAAAACATAATGATCGGGGTTCCATTCCCCAGTACCTACATAAAGGCAGATGCACAAAGTGACCCATGCATCTGGAGTTCATTTACAGTGGCAGGAGGCTCTGGTGTGCCCATAGACACACACACTCTCTCCCCCTCATTCTGTCTCTCTCTTTAATATATATAATAAAGAAGCACATGTGACTCCCCCCTTGGTCAGAGTCCTGGAGGGAGGGTTGTTCACAGCCACAGTGAGAGTCCAAGCTGGTGCAGCTCTAGGAGGGGGAAAGTTAGACAGACCTGTTATGCTAGCCAGCTTTTTGTTAGTGTGACAAAATGTCTGAAATAAGCAACTTAAAGGAGGGCAGGTTTATTTTGGCTCATGGTTTCAAAGTCTCAGTCTATAGTCACTAGGCCCTGTTGCCTTGGGCCTGTGGAGAGGTAGAGTATCAGGCTGAGGATGGGGGAGGGGGACACAGTAAAGCTGTTCATCTCTTAGTGGCCAGGAAGCAGAGTGAAAACAGATCAAGATCCCAATACCCCCTATAAGGATGCACTCCCAATGAACTGTGTTCTCTGTCTAGGCCTCAATTCCTAAAGGCCCCATGATCTCCCCTTAGTGCTATGGGACAGGTGACCAAACCTGGAGCACATGGCTTTGGAGGGACACTTCAGATCCACATCAACACCTGCCAATACATTTGATCCTCATCCCATTAGCCTGTCCTTTCAGCTCAAGGCATTCACCCAGTGGCTATTCATGCACTGGGCCATGTTAAAGCAAAGCTGCCCAGTGCCCTGCATAAGAGCAGATAGTTGGGAACTCTCTAACATCCCTCAGAAAGCAGACAATTATGGTAGAGGTCAGAGCAGCCACACAAGGGAATATGATGCAGCTGTTAAAAAGAAAGCTACAGCTCTTTATATACAGATGTACAGAGCTGGAGAGATGGCTCGGCAATTAAGGTGCTTGCCTGCAAAGCCCAATGACCCAGGTTCAAGTCCCCAATACCCATGTAAAGCCAGATACACCAAGTGATGCATGTATCAGGAACTCATTTGTAGTAGCTAGAAGCCCTGGCATATCCCTTCTCTCTCTCTCTCTCTCTCTCTCTCTCTCTCTCTCTCTCTCTCTCTCTCTCTCTCTCTCTCTCTCTCCTTGTTAAATAAACAAACAGATGTACAACCACCCTCCAGCAATAGTTAAAAGAAAATTATAAGGTTTAAGACAGTATTCTGGGGGATACAGAGATAGCTCAGTGGTTAAAGGCACTTGCTTGCAAAGCCCAGGTCAATTCCCCAGCCACCCACATAAAGCTGGATGCAAAAAGTGGCTGGCATTCATTTGCAGGCCCAAAAGATCCTGGTGTGCCCATACACATCCACTTGCATGTGTGACACACACACACACACACACCAAATAACTAAATGCAAATAAATAACTTTTTAAAGGAGAATGTTTTGCAAGAATGAAAAGGTCTAGGAATGGACAGAGGTTGTGGTGATTAGACTGAGTCCATGAGCTTGTGTGTTTTGGATGCCTGGTACTGATTTTGGAAGCATTCCCATGCAGGAAATGGAAGGTCATGAAGTGCACATGGGTCTGGAGACAGCTACTGGACTATGCGAAAGCAGGATTGAGGTCCCTACAAGGAGGCCCTGGGGGCTATTGTATGGGGCTGTGAGGATGAACCGTGGGTTGCAGTAGAGACCCCAGGATGCTGGAGATGCTGATGAGGAAAGGTGCTGGAAGGGAAGAGTTGCCTTTGGAGCACACAGGATTTCATCACCAGTCCCGGATGCCAGACATGGCACTATAGAAGTTGATGTTTTCTCTGTTAGTTTTCCATCGTGCATTGGTCCAGTCTTTGTTAGGCCCCCTTCTTCCTTTTTGCCATGGGGATACTCGCTCTCTGCCAATATGTGCTGGATGTAACTTGTGCTTTGATTTTACAGAGCTCCCAGTTAATAAACTGTCTGGAGTCTCAGATGAGACTTTGGACTTTTGAACAGTCTTGGTGCTGGTAAAGACTGTGGGGACTCTTAAAGTTGGACTGAATGCATTTTGAATCACGAGATGACCATGGATCTATGGGGACCAGGAGCAGAATGTGGTGGTTGGAATGAAATGTCCACCATAGGCTCCTGTGTTTTGAATACTTGGTTCCCAGCTGGTGGCAGTTTGGAAGGTTGTGAGGCTTTGGGGAGGTGGAAGTTTGCTGGAGGAGCTGTGTCACTGGGGACAGGCTCTGGGGTGATACAGCTTAAAGCCCAGAAGATAGACTTCCTCTATGCTGAGATGAAGATGTGACCCAGGCTTCCTGCTCAGGCCTGCCAAACTTTCCTTGCATTGATGAAACTTCCCCTTGAGATGATGAGCGGAAGTGAAGCCCTTCTTCTTGTAAACTGTTTCTAGGTGGGTGTTTCATCCCAGCAATGAGAAGGCGACGGCTACAGTAGTGATGGATGGCATCACCAGCAGCATACTTAGTGACACTAGACAGCATGTTTGTGTCACGCGTGCGTGTGTGTGTGTGTGTGTGTGTGGATATGCACGTGCCACAGCACACATGGAGGTCAGAGGACCACCTCAGAGGCATCTTCGCCTTCCACCTTGTTTAAGGCAAGGTCTGTCACTGTTTGCAGCTGTTCACAAGCTTGTGAGAGAGTCTCCTGAGTCTCCACCCTCCATTTCACTTTCAATGTGCTGGGATCACTGAAGCCCACCGTAGTACTGAGCTCTGTTTGCATGGGTTCAGTAAGCGCTCTGGCCACTGAACCCCCTCCCACCCCTAAACTGTGTGTTTTTACATGGTTACAATGGCACATTTTATATTTTATATTTCACCACAAGGGAAAAGAAGACATGTAGGGGTTTGGGGATGTAGCTAAGTGGTTAGAGCACTTGCCTAACATATGCAAGGGTCTGCGTCTGACTCCCTGCATCACACAAGCACACCCCTGATGGACTGACTGCCTCCAACCTTCAGTCTTCCCATCTGCAGAATGGAGCTGTTGGTATGTGGGTCTCATGGGCAGTGTTTAAAGATGCTGTCATTTTGTGCACACACAGGGCTCTGTCTGCTGCCTGGGGCCATCCCAGGAGGTCATACTCAGGAGAGCAGGGAAGCTGGAATCTAATCCTAAAACCAGCCAATCAAATGAGGTGGCAGAGTGAGGAATTGGTAAAAGAATCAAGTCTGTATTTTCTTTTTTAAAAATATTTTATTTATTTATTTGCAAGCAAAGAAAGAGAGAGAGAGAGAGAGCAAAGGAGAATGGGCACACCAGGGCCTCTAGCCACTGCAAACTAACTCCAAATGCATGTGCCACCCTGTGTGCCTGGTTTTACATGGGCACTGGGGAATCCTAGGTGGCAGGCTTTGGTAGCAAGAGCCTTTAATGGCTGAGCCATCTCCCCAGCCCACAAGTCTGTATTTTCTATTCCTATGTTTGCACAACTTAAAAAAATATGCTTTTTCAAGCCAGGGGTGGTGGCTTGAGCCTTTACTCCCAGCCCTGGGGAAGCAAAGGTAGGAAAACCACCGTGAGTTCAAGGCCATCCTGAGACTGCATGGTGAATTTCAGGTCAGCCTGGGCTAGCACTAGACCTACCTTGATAAAGCCAAAAAAATGCGTTTTCATAATGTAAGTTACAAAATGTTGAGTCAAATGAACTTTTTAACTTTTTTATTGATTTGAAGGGAGAGAGAGAATAGATAGGCACTTCAGGGCCTCCAGTCACTACAAACTCCAGACGCATGTGCAATCCTCCTACCTCTGCCTCCCCAGTGCTGAAATTAAAGGCGTGCCGGGCTTAGAAAGAATATTTTTATTTATGAGAGAGAGAGAAAAGAAAGGAGAGAAAGAGAGGAAGGAAGGGAGGGAGGGAGAGAGTACAGGCACAGCAGGGCTTCTTGGCCCTGGAAATGAGCTCCAGATGCATACACTACTTTGTGTGTCTGGCTTTACATGGGTACTGGGGAATTGAAGCCAGGTCCTTGGGCTTTGCAGTTAAGCACCTTAACTATTAAGCAATCTCTCCAGCTCAAGTCAGATGAACTTTTGTTGGCTGAGAGAAGATATAAAAGGTGTAGTTATTCTTTTGTAAAATATTTTCATTTATTTATTTACAAGGAGAGGGTAGGAAGAGAATACCAGGACCTCCAGCCATTGCAAATGAACTCCAGATTCATGAGCCACTGCGTGCATCTGGCTTTACATGGGCACTGGGGAATAGAACCTGGTCAGGTTTGCAAACAAGTGCCTTTAACCACGGAGCATCTCTTCAGTCCAAGATGCAGTTATGCTTAATCTAGGCCTGCTATCCTAAAGAGATCTGAAGCTAAGCCGGACCACTCATAAGCTGTGTGACTCAGGCAAGTTATATAACCTCTGAAGTTTTCTCATCTGGAAATCAGAAATGATAGTACTTATCCCCTCAGGAAGAATGTTATGAAGACTAAAGATGTCAAGTGCTTAGAACAGTTGCATGGCCCATAGTAAGTCCTAAAAAAAAAGCTGTTAACTAAATAAACTTGAAATAAACTTCAAAGTCCTATCATTTTGAGTTTGGGGGGATTGCTGTTTGCTTTCCTGCTTCAGCTTTATGCATGAGTAGTATGTGTGGTGGTATGTGGATGGGTATGTCATGTATGTGTATGTATGGGAAAATACACTTACAGGCAGAGGGAGGCCAGAGGAGATCACTGGGTGTCCTCCCATATATTTTCTTGAAAAGGATTCTCTCTCTGCACAAGGAGCTATGGTTTTCCCAAGCCCCAGGAATTCTCCAGTCTCTGCTTCCCACAGGACTGGGGTTGCAGACGTGAGGAGGTCCTGGAGAATCAAACTTGGGCAGTGTCAGGCCCTCTCAAAGCAAGAGCTCTTACAAGCTGAGCCATCTCCCCAGCCCATTATTCTGTCACTATGCAACTCAAGCTGTTCTGGAATTTTCCATCCTCATACCTCAGCCTATCCAATACTGAGATTACAGGTGAGCCCACCACTCAGGGCTACTTTCTTTTTTCTTTCATTTGCAATTTTATTTATTTATTTATTCACAAACAGAGAGAGATAGAAGAGAGACAGAGAATGGATGTGCCAGGCCTCCGGCTGCTGCAAATGAAATCCAGATGCATGTGCCACTTTGTGCATCTGGCTTTATGTGGGTCCTTGGGAATCGAACCTGGGTCATTAAACTTTGCAAGCAAGGGCCTTAACCACTGAGCCATCTCTCCAGCCCCTGCCATTCTTTTTACATGAAGGATCCTTGTCCGAGTCAAAATGCAGCCATGGCTCTGAGTTGGGCCTCAAAGAGTTTGCAAGGGGTCTGGAGGACAGCTGGGAAACTGAAGGCTGGCCGTCTACTGAACCCTAGGGCTCTGAGAGGTTCCCAAACTGCCCAAGGGCCACACAGCAATATAAACAATCAGAGTTCAGCTTCCTCCTCCTCCCTGTCGACCTGCCTGGGAAAACCCGGAGAGCAGGAGGTGTGGTTTTAGAAACTCAATCATGGCCCATTCCTTGCTGAACTCAGGGATGCAGACCTGGGGGACAGAGCCAGGCAGCCTTGTTTCCCCTTCATGACGGGTAGCTCACTCCCCAGCTGAAAACTGGAAGGAGGACCTGTTGCCATATCCTCTCTTGGGCTACTCCTGCTTTAGCTCATCAGAGCACCTCAGGGAGAGCTGGGTAGAACTCCCCAAGCAGGCTCCCTGCATTGCTGGCATTCCTCAACCCTTTTCCATCTAGTTGAAAGCTTTGAATCCTGGTGACATTTCTCTCCTCCCCTATGTACCAGAAGATCGGCTCTGCCCTTCTTGGTGGCTTGCCCCCAGAGAGAAGGAGCTAGGAGTGGCCTTGTGTGGTGTCAGCCTGTGAACTTGAGGACAGCTTCTGAAGGATTTTTGCAGAGATTAGGAGAGAATGCCAAACATCTGTTAGAAAGTACTCAGAAAAGTGCAGAAGGAGGAGAGAGGAAAGGAGAAAGGAGAGAAAAATGAGGAACAGAAGGGAAACGACAAGAAGGGGGGGAGAGAGAGAGAGAGAGAGAGAGAGAGAGAGAGAGAGAGAGAGAGAGAGAGAGAGAGAGAGAGAGAGAGGATGTGGCCAGATCCAGCCCTGGGCCTCCCAAGGCAGAGAGCCCAGCCTTTAGCCTCCAACCCCTCTGCCACCTTAAGGAGAGGCATGAGGGACAGATATTGGTTCTGAGGGGTGCTGGCCCTATGGGACCTGGGGACCCCTTGGGAGGAGTCCTCAAAGCCTCAAGGTTTGGATACTTCACTCACCCAAGGCTCCTTAACTTCTGCCAGACAGTTTGTGTAACCTGAGCTCCAGGAAGCACCCTGAGGACCCTTCACCCTCACCTGTAGCCACCCAGGCAGGTGTGAGCACATTTGTGCAGGTCCACCCTGGCTGCCACTGTTCCCATGAAGTCGTCTGGCCCACTGGAGAGAGCTTAGATGGAGGCAGAGGAGCTGACTAGAAAGCTCAGAACATTCTCACCTGTACCATGCCGGGAGGTTAAAGATCTGAACTGGGGTCAGTGAGGCCAAGGACACAGACTGCTTGGTGACTACTGGAATGTGAGCCTAGCTGAGCCCCCCCCCACATTCTCCTTCCCCCCCAAATCCACTGGCTGCAGAGGACAGCTAATTGTTCATGGGGTGAACCTGGAGCTCTGGGGAAGAGGGAAGACCAAGGCTGCAGATTCCTGCAGATACGTGTGAGCAAGAAGAGAGAAGATAGTCCATTGTCCAATTTCCCATGCAAAGATAAAATGAAAATGTCATGGAACAAGTCTCCTGAGCGCTGTAATCTACCTTATAGGACTTTGAACTGGGGGGGGGGGGGAGAGAGGGCAAGGCATAGATGTTTGGTTCACTGCTGGAGGCCCAGCTCTCCCTTGGTGGTCAGTAAATATTTGTGAAGAACGAATGAATGAACGAATAAATGCAAGCATATATGAACGGATAAGTGGGCATTGGATGGACCAACCAGACACTGAAAGTCCTTCCCCCCTCACCTCAATCCTGCAACCCAATGGGCTAACCCATGGGGCAAGAGTCCTGCTAAGAGCTGACCACCTAATTGGCTGAAAGCCCCACCCCAAAAACCCCTGGGAGTCCAGCCACCTGGTCTGAGAAGGATGGTGCTGTTTGCCTCGCTCACGGGAATAAAGTGGCTTTCATGCCACTTTCAACAGACAATATGGTTTGTCGAATAAATGTTGATGGAACCCACGTAGCTTTCTTTGAAATAATGATGACGATGATTGATGATGATGACAGCAACAACAGGGTGTCTTTTTATGTTTTACTTTTCTGAGTACTGGCGATGGAACCCAGTACACGCTCTACCACTGAGCTCCATCTTCAGCCCCGAGGCTGTGCCTTGTCCCATTGAATTCTTTTGGCCACCATCAAAGTAGGTACAATTATCATCTCTGTTTGACACACGGGAAACCAAGCTCTTTCTCGGCACCTCGCGACGGTCCTGTGACACAGGCGCTGTAGAAATGGATGCATTTTCACAGATAGCAAAGTGTGGAGGGAGAGGTCACACAGAACTAGCCAATGGCCAGGTGAGGATTGAGCCCTGGCAGCTTGATTGCAGAACACACTCTTCACTGTCTGTCCTCGGCTTCCTAGTGGCATTTGAGAGGTGAGGGCGGAGCAGGTGCAGGGTTGTTCCCTCTGGGATGTGGCTCTCACAATCTTGGTTTGCCTGCAGCCAAGTGCAGGGTTTTGGTTTTCCCATCACCCTGAGTCACCTGGTGGTCAAGGTCCTGGTGTGCCTTCACAAAGAGACTGACCAGTGCTGGGCAGGCATGCGATTTCCATTCTCGACCAATCTGCCCCCAGGAGAGGCCCCATGGCTTCCAGAAGTGGGGCGAGAAGCCCTCAGTGGCTGGGCTAACCTGCCTGTGGCATCCAGTGAGGAACGTTTGGCCTGGGCTTTGCCAGGGAGAGAGAAAAGCTGGAATCAGAGGCTGGTGAGAGACGGAGATTTGTAGGAAACATGAGACCCCACTGAGGGGAACAATGGGGTCCCCCCTTCTGTTTCTTCTGCAGCGCTAGGAATGGAACCCAGGGCCAGGCACATGCTAGGCAAGCTCTCTACCACAGGGCTATAGCCTGGTCCTTCCCTCATCTTCTTTGCTGTCTCTGATTCATGCCTTTGACCTCCTAGTCAAGGAAAGGCTTTTAAAAAATATTTTATTTATTTGCAAGTAGAGAAAGAATCGGTATGCCAGGGCCTCCAGCCACTGCAAACAAATTCCAGACGCATGCACCACTTTGTGTATCTGGCTTTGTGTGGGTACTAGGGAACTGAACCCAGGACGTTAGGCTTTGCAAGCAAGTGCCCTAATGGTTGAGTCATCTCTCCAGCCAGGAGAGGATTTTTGAAAATTCCCCAAAAACAAACAAACAAAAAAAAAGTTTGAGGCAGAGGTAGGAGGTTTTCCATGAGTTCAAGGCTACCCTGAGACTACATAGTGAATTCCAGGTCAGCCTGGACTAGAGCAAGACCCTACCTCAAAACAAACAAAAAAAAGAAAGAAAGAAAGAAAGAAAGAAAGAAAGAAAGAAAGAAAGAAAGAAAGAAAGAAAGAAAGAAAGAAAGAAAGAAAGAAAGAAAGAAAGAAAGAAAGAAAGTTCCCAGTGTAGTGGTACCTAGTATGGAGGCCTGAGACACAGGGATCCAGGTGGCCCAGGACGTACTGAGCCAACATGGAGAGCCTGTTCTGTCTGTGTTTCCTTGTTGAATCTGCGCCCCCCCCACATACACACACCCTCTCACTATCATCTCTGGTGCCACCCTCACCACCACCATCCGCCTCATCATCATCACCCATATAGCTTCTCATCCCAAAGGTCAAGGACCAGCCCATAGCCAGCCAGGCAGACTGGGGGGACATGATGTAGCTGTACCCTTAACAAGATGGATGGGGTGGGTGGGCTAGGGAGATGGCTCACGTGTAAGGTGCTTTCCACCAAGTGTAAAGACCTGAATTCAGATCTCCAGCACCTCTGAAAAAGCTGGGCATGGTGGCATGTGTTTGTAATCTTAGCACCGGGGAGGCAGACAGGAGGATCCCAAGGGCTCCCTGGTTAGCCAGTCTAGCAGAAAAAATAAGGTAGAAGCCAGCTATGGTGGCGCATTTCTTGATTCCAGCACTCGGGAGGCAGAGGTGAGAGGATCCCTGTGAGTTCGAGGCCAGCCTGAAAATATAGAATGAGTTCCAGGTCAGCCTGGGCTAAAGCCAGACCCTGTCTTGAAACAAAACAAAAAGATGGAATGCTATTAAAGGAGACATGGGCTTCCACACACATGTGTACCCATGTACACACACATCTGAACACACATGCAAAACCAAAGCAAAACAAACAAATAAAAGACAAGGACCTCTTTGGGCTCAACAGTCCAGATGACTCCAATTTGATTCCTACCATTGCCACTTTCAGCCACGTGACTCGGGCAATTGCCCCATCTCTCTGCACCTCAGAGGCCTGGTTGGTAAAATCGGGATGCCCACAGCCCTTCCTCTCTACCATGGCTGTGGGAATGCTGTATGAGCTGACACAGGTAAGGCCCTGGCACTGGGCCTGGCTTAAATCGTAAAAGCAAAACAAACACAGGAAAAGACACAAGCCAGGAGAACAGCAGTGAAGGGCATAGCTTGAGGCACTGTCTGGCATCTGGCTTGGAGTCAGTGCCCATCAGCCCTGGACTTTGAGAGGCAGGTGTAACCTGGAATAGGGTGCTTGTGAGCTGCCCTGCAGAGACCACCCATGGGCCAGGCCTGGAGAGGAGGTGGAGCTTGCGCCCAGAGCAGGGCTGAGATTTCCAGCTGGAGTCAATCTCTAATAGTCTGAGAAAGGCAGCAAAGCAGGATCTTTGTCTGGGCTGGATGAGGAGGTCCCAGGAGGAGACAACTACTTCCGGTTCCTGACCCAAATGTTTCCCCAAAGCTGTCAGCACAGATCTCTGCTGTGAATGACAACACTTCCTTCTGACCAACCTGGATCCTATGCCAGGGACACTATCTGACCTTCAACTTCTGGAACTTGTGGTACATCGTTCCAGGAGGGCTGTTCATACAGACACATGAACGTTGTCCCTAGAGCTGCAGTGCACAACCTGTGCAGCCCAATGAGGCAGTTCAGCCAGGTTCCCTTGTCCTGGATGGTACAGTGTGACCTCGGGTGCCTGGCTCCCGCTGCAGGCCCAGGGGAGGAAGGGCAGGGGCATCAAGACGTCAATCAAGACCTAACGAGCTCAAGTTTGCTGACCCAGAAGGTTTGCAGCTGACTTTGAGAAGTTCATGGCAATTGGGGATGATGGAGACATATTGTCCTTAACATAAGGACAGAGATGATGGAAGGCAGTAAAGCTGTGATCAAAGAACTTTCTGGAGTCAGACACTGCTCAAATCCCTAGGCTCCAGTCCCAGCACTGAATAAAAGGAAAGAAGGAAGGAAGGAAAGGAGGGAGGGAAGGAAGGAGGAAGGATCTGCCATTCTTACTATATGACTTGGAGCAAATTGCTTCACCTCTCTCATTTTCACCTAAAAATATGGGGCTATAATAATATGCCTGAAGTCAGGCGTGGTGGCGCACACCTTTAATCCCAGCACTCAGGAGGCAGATGTAAGAGGATTGCTGTGAGTTCTGGGCCATCTTGAGTCTACAATAGTGATTTCCAGGTCAGCCTGAGTTACAGTGAGACCCTACCTCAAAACAAACAAACAAATAACAATAACATGCCTACAGGTACCATTTTTCCTAGTCTTGCAGGGAGGCTGTGAGGAGGAGGAAGAGGGACAGTGTCGTGATCCTCATGCCACCCTGAGCCCGGTGCCTGATACACAGTAGATGTGCAAGTTCAGGGACGTCCCAGCCTGGACATCCAAGTCCTCCAAGTTGAAGGCAGCTGCCTGAAGTCCCACAGCGGGACAGAGGAACCGGGGCCAGGCTGACATCTTTGGTACTTGACTGGCTTTGTCAAAGTGATCTTGCTGCTCGGGCAGCTGAGGTGGGCTGCAGCCACCCTGCAGACCACTGCTGGACAGACAATGACCTGGGATGCTAGGGATCCAGAGGCTCGCCTCTCGGTCCAGCAGACGGGACTTAAAGCCAGTATTAGCTCAGACTGGAGATCTGCCAACAAGGGCTTGCAGACCAATTCTGGCCCATCTTCTGGTTGGGCACAGCTGGTGGCTAACCATGTTGAAACAACATCATGAGCCCTGCGTGGTGGCACATGACTGTCATTCCAGCACTCAGGAGGCTGAGGCAGGAGGATGAAATGTTTCAGACCAGTCTGAGCTACATAGTAAGAACTTGTCTTGGAAAAGACAAAAGAAAAGACAAGATATCAACAAATGACATACATACACAGGAAAGACCATATCACAAAAGAATAACAACAAAATCAAGAGAAAAATCAAATTTCAGGATAGGTACAAACTATACAAATTTTGTTCATCAGTGTCCTACATAGGGTTGCCAAGCATCGCCAGTATTATCTGTGGCTACTTTTGCACTACAATGGCACTAAAATAAAATTACGGCCACATAACCCCAGCTACTCCGGAGGCTGAGGGTCATACTTTCAAGGCCAGCCTGGGCTACACATCCAGACCATGTTGCAAACTAAAATGTTTTAAGAGACCTGGATGTTAGGCGTGGGGGGATGGCTCAGTGGTGCTTCCTGTGCAAGGACCAGCCCTGAGGGAGGCTGAGACAGGAGGATCTCTGGGGCTTGCTGGTCAGCTGGTCTAACTGAACAATGGTGAGGGCAGTTCAGTGAGAGACTCTGCCTCAGGGAAGTAAGGTGGAAGGGAGACCAGAGGAGGACGAGTGACAGAGGGGTACACCCAATGTCTTCCTCTGGTCTCCTCATACGTGCACACAGAGCACATCTGTGCACACATGTCCACACTCCCCCCCATACACACACACACACACACACACACACACACACACACATGATAACTCAGTGATCAAGGCCCTGGGTTCAATGTCCAGTGATGAATATATGTTCAAAAAGATTCCGGTGCAGGAGGTCCCATGGGACTCAAAGTTTGTGTCTCGGAGAGATGTTCTGAGCAGACCTCAGTGTTTTGTTCTCATTTCTGTTGTTTTGAGACAGGGTCTCACTAGATAACCTGGGATGGCCTCCCGTTCACTCTGTAGCCCAGGCTGGCCTCAAACTCCATCCTCCTGAGGGCTGGGATTATAGGCCAACTCTGGTGCTATCCTTTGAGTTTTAAGGCCTGGGCTGGGGAGATTGTTTAGTGGTTAAAGGTACTTGCTTGCAAAGCCTGCTGGCCTGAATTTGATTCCCCAGTATCCACATGAAGCCAAACACACAAAGTAGTATATGCATCTGGAGCTCATTCCCAGTGGCAAGAAGCTCTGTTGTATCTGTTCTCTCTCTCTCTCTCTCTCTCTCTCTCTCTCTCTCTCTCTCTCTCTCTCTCTCTCTCTCTCTCTCTCTCTCTCTCATAAATAAAAATACTCTTTTTAAG
>PVHP010036965.1:0-16496 GCA_004024765.1 Zapus hudsonius
CAGAGGCATGGCCAGGAGAACCTGGCTGAATACTAGGCTATCCATGGTCCCCTGTCACAAGGACTGAGCCAGACGAACAATGGAGGAGGTTATCCAGTGGAGGGGGGAGGGGAGGGCAGTGGGGAATTGGGGATAACAACTCATTGTTTGCCCACTAAATGTTGTAACTCATTATGGACAATAAATTAAAAAAAAAATACATAAAAAAAAGAAAAAAATAAATAAATAAATAAATAAATAAATAAATAAATAAATAAATAAATAAAAGAATATCATAACAAAGGTCCTTAAAAACCCCATCAAAGCTTCCCATAGTGGACGAGACTTCAGATCCAGGAGAAATCTGTTCCCTCACTGCTGAATAAAGTTACTGTCTTGTCTGAGTGAGCTTGACTCCAGTGTACTTTCTGTACCACTTTCCTTACATTATTGGTGCCAAAACCCAGGAGGGCTGCCCCTCTGGGGCATTCAGGGTTACAGCCCTCCCTCACTTTCTCTCTCACTCCCTTCTCTCTCTCCTTACTGCCCAAGGCCCACTCTTCCTGGAACATTGACATCCTTCTTGCTCACTAAGGGCTGAACAGTCATAAGCACAACCTGTAGACTTTGTCTTTTGTGACCTTTGCACACGTGAGAGGTGCAGGCCCTATCCCACACCATGTATGTAGGGGGTCATATTGATGTTCAATATAAACCCAGCTTGAGCCTTGGCAGCTCTCCCTCACTTCTCTCTCTCTCTCTCTCTCTCCCTCTCTCTCTCTATCTCTATCTCTCTCTCTCTCTCTCTCTCTCATCCTCATCCTCCCCCCCCCCAGGACTTTGTGAGCCCAAGACAGGGAGGACACTCGCCATTTGATCTCCTCACATCCACATCACACTCTCCAGCTTTCAGGACAAGGACAAGAGTCCCAGACTCTGATAGTCTCTCATGTGTCTCTCTGTTTGTGGACCTCAGAGGACTCTGGGAGTCCCTCACTTTTACTGGTCCACAAACACCCCAAAAGTTATTAGCATGAGGATGTTCCCTCCTAACTCTTGGGCTTCTTCACAGCCCTCCCTAAGCCTTGGAGATGTCCCTGGTGGTAGGAGCAGTCACTTTGTCATAGTCCTACCAAAGTGGGTTCCAAAATGTCAATTCCAAAAGAGACACCCCTGACCTGTCTCAAGGTTAATCTCAATACACTTGAATTAATGGAGCTTCAACCCAATAAATTATTTTGACTCTCATTTCAAATTTGGCCTCAATATCCTTTAGACAATAATCTTCACTGGCCGGAACATGACACTTTTGACTTAGATATACTCACAAGCCTTGATAATTAAAACGGTAAGTGGTGTGAGCTCCCCTATCTTTAGGGATTCTTTGCCCTTCACTCCTGTGGTAGTTTGAATAATGTCCCCCAATAGGTTCAAAGGTTTATTATAATTGTAAATTGTCTCCAGCCAGTTCTGGCTGGAGGAGGTGTGTCACCTTGGCCAGATCCTAGGGTTCAGCCCTAAGGTGTTTCTGGGGTGGGTCTGGAATTCTAGCTATACATATACAAAAAGCAGTCTGAGCTCAAGCCTGGAGTTCCTCTTGTTTGCTAGTTTGGAGTGTGCTTGCTTGCTTCTGGAGGTGCTGTCTCTGTCTCTGCTTGGATCTGTGAAAGAGGTCCTAACTTTTCCCTCACTGCCCACCCCCTATATGAAGCCACTAATGGAAATTTAGATGAACCACTTTTGTCTCCTAGCTCCCTCCAAATTCCCAGAAATCTTCTCAAATGCTCCCTGACCACTGCGGCTTCCCTATCCCTGCCAGACATAAACTTTTTTTTTCTTTTCCTACACGCTAATAAAGGCCAAGCTCTGGCCATTCACTATCAAAAAGGAGGAGACACTTTCTGGCCCCTGTCATTTCTCTCCAAACAGCTAGATATGGTTACCCGCGATGGCCGCCTTGCCTCCAAATTCTCAAAGCTGCGGCTCTTCTTGTCCCAGAAGCAAACAAGATTTCCTTACACCTCACACTCTCTGAAAGACCTGCTCAATCACAGGGCTTTTTTCTCTCCCTCCCTCTCGAATCCAAACTCTCCATGCCTTTCTCCTGGACCCTAACCTCATTATTGAATTGTCCCCTCCCCTAAACCCTGCTACCCTCCTTCCTACAGAACCCCTCACAACACAGTCAGACCACCCCACATCTTCATGTGCAGAAATCCTGGAACTCTCCTTGAACCCATTCACAGACATCCATGACACCCCTCTACCTTGTGTTCCTGACTGGTTTATTGACAGTAGTATCTTAAAGCATGAGCCTTTTTTGGCCAGCTATGCAATCCTCCAAGGGGACCCTCACAAGCCACAACATTTGCGGGTTATAGAAACAAAACCCATACCTTCTCATACCACCTCTCAACAGGCAGAGCTCATCGTCTTAACACGAGCACTCACCAGGGCAGCTGGTCTCCAAATCAACATCTACACTGACTGTCATACAACATCATACACGCAAACATTCTTATTTGGATAGAGAGAGGTTTCCTGACCCAAAAGGGCTCCCCATTATTAATTCATCTCTCATCCAGGAACTCCTAGACTCGGCCGTTGCCCATGAAGGCACATTGTAAAAGCCACATATCTCTTTTTAATAATCAGGCTGATTCCCTCGCTCATGGAATGGCCCTTGCATACTCACCACAAGCCGCAGAAAACTCAACTTTACTTCTTGTAGACAATTCTCCAAACATACCTCCAATTAAGGAAGTCCTTTCCTACCTCTACTCTGTATTTCACCCATCTAACACTTTGCTCTCCTTCCTCCAAAATTGCTACAATCTCACACCTGATGTTAAGCTTTTTCTTCAGAATCTTACCACTTCCTGTACAACCTGCCAAAGAACTCACCAAATTCTAACAGACGTCCTCCACAGTTCCCAGCCCACCAAATGAGAGGCACTTCCCCAGCCATGGACTGGCAGACTGATTTTGCACACATGCCTGCAGTCAGATGGGTAAAATACCTCCTAATCTTTGTTGACACCTTTTCAGACTGGGTTGAGGCTTATCCCACCACTAACAAAAGGGCTTCCAATGTGGCCAGATTCCTTCACACTGAATTAATTCCTTGATTCAGTTTCCTTTCCTCCTTACAGTCTGACAACCATCTAGAATTCATCCCAGACATAACTCAGAATATAGCCTAGGCTCTCTGAATACCATGGAAGTTTCACACCCTTACCATCCTCAATCCTCCAGGAAAGTAGAAAGAACAAATAGGTCACTCAAAGAGACACTCAAAGAGATCCTAACTAAACTAAGTTTAGAATTAAAACAGGACTGGGTAAAGCTCCAGCCTCTAGGCCTTCTCCACCTCATTCTTCCTCAGAAACCCACTAACATTAGCCCATTCAAACTGATGTATGACAGACCCGCTGCTCCCCTGGGAATTCTCCCCACAGAATCATGCCTGCCCCCCACCCTCACCCAATATTTTCTCTCTTTTCTCATAACTGAACTCTGGAAGACTGCTGACCTAAAACTTTCCACACCCGTCCCCGATGCCCCACGTTCCTCTCAACATTGGCGATTTTGTGTACATTTCTTCCAATGCCCCCTCTTCCCTATAACCTAAATGGCAAGGTCTGCACAAGGTTATTCTTCTCACCCCTACTGCAGTCAAACTTCAAGACCTAGCTCCTTGATTTCATCTCTCACACTTCAAAAAGGCACCTCTCTTTGGGTCCCACCAAACTCTTCCCACCATTCAGGAGAGACCTGGAAATGACATATAGCATTGTCTTTTTCAGATCCAGCAAATGTCTCTGAACCACGAACAGTTCCTGCTCTTTCTGACAGACCTCCTAACAGATGTCTGGTTGATCCCCAGACCCATCACCTTGTTTGACAAGCTAATACAAGCCATCGAGATCCTCTGGCTACAAGCGACCTTCATGTCATTGCAGCCTCATCAGATTGAGTTCTTTACCCTTGCTCTCTACTTTATCCTTCTAGGGGAACAAAATTAGAATCCCTCCACTCCTGCACTGCTTCCCCCTTGGGTGCCTTGATCCCCTTACATCTTGTACTCTTCCTCCTAGTTTTCTTTGTGCTTTATATCAGATTCATTACAGTAACACCCCCAGATGGAGCCAGGGTTGAGAAAGCCATTCTCAGCCTTTTACTTTAGGGCTACATCATTGGACCCCTAATTCAAAAATGCCACCTCTTCTTTTACCTTCCTTGCTATCCCTCCTCCTCCTGTCAGCCCACTCCCACTCCTCCCCCAACAGGCCCCCCAAGCTAGTTTGGGAAGCTATTCTGCTGGCGGATGGTGCCATCCTTGATAAAACCACATGCTCCCCAAAAGGAACTTGCACTCTCTCCTTCCTATGGTGCCGAGATCACGAAAATGACCACCAAATTTTCCACCTCTGAACAAAAGAGCAAAAATGTTGCCTCTCTGAACCCTGCTCAAAGAATACTAATTATGGGAGTACTTAGAGAGGCAACCAGGGGAAATGGGGATACACAGCCAATGGAAATGTACCAAGAACTTATTCTGAATGTGGTGGTAAGTCTCTATCATTTCTCCACTCTTGGTCATGTATAGGCTTTGCCTCCCCAGGGGCAGGGAGAGGGGCTCCCTTGAAACAAAATAGATTCTTCATCAAAGGCCATGACCAGCCTCACTGTGGCAGGCTCCCACAAGGCATTATCTGGGACCTCTCAATAGAGGAGCCCTCAAATTGGAAAACCAGATATTTTAGTCTTGGATGGGCTCTAAAATGTTGTATGTCAGGGGAATGGAACCCCCTTAAGACCTTCCAACTAGAAATTAAGCCAGTCAACATCTCCACCCCTCTAAACAAATGTCAACAACTTAGGTCCCTGGGCTCCACAATCAGGGGTGTTGGATTCTAAACACAGCCAACTCCTTCGGGGGTCTGAATCAATGCTTGCAGAGATGCTAGCACTGACAAATACCAGCCATGACCTTCTCAAGCAAGCAGACCCTGACCTGGGACAGGATTGCTGGATCCGCCTAAGGGCAGGACAGATTTCCTATATGAGAATAGGATTATCTAACCTCACCTTCCCTAATAACACCCACAAAAATACTTGCTGAGATGGGCATCCCATCCCAGTCATTGGGGAACCAGAATGTATAGGCCCCTCCCCCAACTGCACTAATCTACCAGTCAATTCAATGGCCCTGGAAGGCACTTACTTTGTCTGCCCTGATGGGACCCATACATGCTATCCTGGAGGACAATGTGTGGTGGTATTTTAGCACCTGACTTAGACATTCTCCCGGGAAATAAAGTAAAATGATATCTCATGCACACCTCACCCAGGACCAAATGAAATCCAGTCTTACCTCCTGTATTACTCGGTTCTGCACTCACTATGGCACTGGTGACTGGTACAGCTGCCATTGGAATCTAGCAGGTACAACACAGCCAACTAACATATCAGGTAAAAATGGACCTTTCCCTGGTACAGCAATCCATCATAACTCTCCAAAACCAGCTTGATTCCTTAGCCAAGTTAGTACTACAAAACAGAAGAGGACTGGACCTGATGACAGCTGAAAAAAGGGGGAATTTGTGTCTTCTTAGGTGAGGAATGCTGTTTCTATGCCAACGGGAGGAGTTAGAAAGTGCCAGACAGCTCTTGGAAGACATAGACCCCCCTCTACTCTTTAGGATCCCCTTCCCACCAAGGCCACCTACGGGTCCATTTCCCTGGCCACTTATGCCTTACTTTTACAGGCCTCTGGCACTTATGTTCTGGGGTTGCAATATCAATTGTCATTTTGGAGGCCCTATGTTCTGAAGTGTAGCTACCTCCCATTTCACAAATGCAGTTTTCTGCCACCTATATATATGTAAGGCAAAGAATGTATTACCTCATCTCTGTTAAATATATTGATGTATAGTTAATTAATGCCTTGTCATTTTTTAAGTCGTGTCGTTATAATTTTCAATAAAGTTTTCATTAACAGCAAAAAAACTCAGATATAACTCAAACAATCTCAATGGAAAGGGACATGGATTTCATGGAGCCCCTGGTTTGGCCCTTTTGTGGGACCCCTCATAATCTTACTAATTCTCTCTTTTGGCCCATGCCTTTTCAGATGTTTTTCTGAATTTATTCAGGAGAGACCTAGAGCCTTCACCTCACAATGAGTGACTGAATTCTTCATGAATTTTGATGACTGCCCATCTCTGGATCCTACTGAATCCCCTCCTTGAGAACCGTTGTCCCTTTATGTCAGCAGGAAGCAGTAATAAGGTTCCCTGTCCACTGCCGCATGTCCATCTGCTGCCACCTGTCCCCCAATTCTTTTTATCCTTCCAGAGACAGGAATGAAGGAACAATTCCCTTCATGTGATTCCCAGACCCCCCCTCCCCCGTGCGCTCCCTGGAGAGCCTGAGGAAATGTTTACACATCTGATTCTACCTTTGATAAGCCCCTTTTGAAAAGAGTCTAATACTTAGCCCCAACCAACATTTCTTTTTTGTTTTCCGAGGTAGGGTCTCACTCTAGTCCAGGCTGACCTGGAATTCACTATGTAGTCTCAGGGTGGCCTTGAACTCACGCCAATCCTCCTACCTTTGCCTCCCGAGTGCTAGGATTAAAGGTGTGCGCCACCACGTCCGGCTAAATTTTATTTCTTTTTTTTTTCCCAACCAACATTTCTAAAGTCTCCAATTGTCCCAATAGATGGCTGCCTAGGACATCTCAGGCCTTGGAAAACTTTACCTGTGAAGTCCATTAGAGAATATCACAACAAAGGTCCTTAAAAAAGCCCCTCAAAGCTTCCCACAGTGGACACGACTTCAGATCCAGGAGAAGCCCTCACTACTGAATAAAGGCACTCTCTTATCTGAGTGAGCTCGAGTCCAGTGTACTTTCTACCCCACTTTCCTTATAGGAACTGCAGGTACAGTGGAATTCTGGATAATATTTCCCCACAGATTCATGGGAATTTTTTCATGCCTTAAGTATGTCTAGCATTCTGAACACATTTGATTTCGGGAAACAAAACTTAAGTGGGACCAATGGCATCTGGACTGAACCTCACTCTCAGACAGTCATTTAAGGAGGCTTATGGGGCTGGAGAAATGGCTCAGCGATTAAGGCAGTTGCCTCCAGTGCCTAAGGCCTCGGGTTCAACTCCCCAGGACCCACATAAGCCAGACCCACAAGGTGGTGGCCCTGGTTCTCTCTCTCTCTCTCTCTCTCTCTCTGCTTGAAAATGAATAAATAAAATATTTTAAAAAATTAAGGAGGTTTATTTGAAAGGCTTTCCTCGCTCATTTAAAAAGTTTTATTTAATTTCCATTTGACATATAATAGCTGTACACACATCCACTGTGATATTTTCACCCCACACATATTTTGTACTGACCAAATCGGAGCTTTAGCATATCCCTCACCTCAAAAACATTTCACTGGGAAAAGGATGTTCAGAAGCCATTAAAGATTGGCAAATACACATTTCTCAATGGAAGACATACAAATGGCCAATCGGTGGTGAAAAACAATGTTTGTCACCACTAACCAACAGGGAAATGCAAATGAAAGCCTCAAAACAACATCGCCTTACCCACATAGAATGGCCATTATGAAGTGACAACAAATGCAAGACCTTTACACACAGCTGGAGGGAATGTGGATTGACAGGCACTGTGGGAAACACTCTAGAGGTTCCTCTAAAAACCAGAAATAGGGCTACCATATTTACCCAGCCATCCTCCTCAGGGGACACATAATCAAAGTGAAGGACATCAAGATGTCAAATAGACATCCCGCACTGCCATATTTATTGCAGCATTATCCATGACAGCCGAGTCATGCAGTCAACTACTGTCCATCAATGGATGAAAGGGTTTTAAAGACTGCACGAGAGTTCCCCAAAACTGAAAGCACACCTGCCAGATGCCCATGCAGAGCCCACTGGGTGCCCCTTCAGAAGGGATGAGATGGGAAGGTGTATGGACACTTCTTCCCACTATAGTGAAGGTGCTGGGGACCTTCCTCAGCAACCTAGATCGCATTATCTTATTTGCAGAAAATGTTGTGTAACTGAAGGACTGCTTCCCTGTTGGATGACTTTCAACAGGATTGCAGAGCAGGACTGTTAACTCCTCTTTCAGAGGGAGACATGAAAATGAGTTGTACCAATTTTAATGTTACTGTTAGCTTCACGTTGCTGGCACAAGAGAATCCAACCAAAAGCAGCTTGTGAGAGGAAAGGTTTATTTTGGCTTACAGGCTTGAGGGGAAGTCCCATGATGGCAGGGGTAAGCATGGCATAAGCAGAGGCTAGACATCACCTCTGCCACAGCAGGTGGCAAACAGCAGCAGAAAAGAGAGCCAAGCACGGGTAAGCAGAAGCTGGCTATAACATCCATAAGCCTGCCCCCAACAACATATCTCCTCCAGAAGGCTTAAATTCTCAAACTGCCATCAGCTGGGGACCTAGCATTCAGAACACGTGAGTCTATGGGGGACACACATAATTCAAACCACCACATTCTGCCTCTGGCCCCCATAAACTCATGACCACAGGCCCACAGGCTATGGACAGACTGTGTGCTGCAGGCCCTTTTGAGTGACCTTCTTCATACCATCAATATTTATGAGATTTTTTTTAAAGAGACAGTGGTTGGAGGAGTCCAAAGAAATCAAACCACAGGAGTGCTATTCAAGGAATCAAACCATATATTACCAGGATTTGAACCTTTATATGTCTAGTGAAGGGGTACACAACTGTAACCCCAGCACTTGAGAGGCTGAGGGAGAAAGATCACAAGTTCTGTGCCAACCTGTGCTTTCTAACAATGACCAGTCTGAAATATAAAGTGTGCATGGCAGGAAGGCCATTTGTCACAGAATACATGGACCTAGACCTAGACTACATAATGCTAAGCAAAAAGAGCCACATAAGAAAAACAGTGCATGTCAACTGGAAAACTAATCAGTAAAATATAAAGAGTAATACACAATGAAGAAATTGGATCAAAAGAACCCAAATTGGACAGGAAGTGACTGAGTGAGGGAAATTAAAACTCAAATATACATCATGAGGACAAAAGTCAATTACAGCTGCATTTTTCATGCAAAGTAAATAGTATATAGAGGGCCATTTTTCTACCATTTTCCCATACATACGTATCATAACATTATGACATGTGGTTTTAATACATGCCGTGAAATTTATTTTAAACAGAAAATAATATTTGTATTACAGAGTTAGGTATGACATATAACTTCTAGCCCAGCCCCTGGGTGACTTTCAAGATGGTCCCCATACTGCACCAACAGCCTTGTGCCCAGCTATCTGTCATGATGGCTGATATTCAACCCAACACATGATACAGAAGAGCAGGCATCACTGTGGCTTCAAGACCCAGGACCCATGATGGACCTGTTTTGCATTTCAGTAGGATTTGGATGATGTAACTTCTGTGGGCACCTCAGTGATAAGGAGCCCCAGAGTGAGTCTTGGTGTGGAATATGGCTGGCCATTGATGGATGTAGCTTTTCTTTTGTCATCATATCAGGACAGAGATGTCCCTACTTTTGGTGATCAAAAGGAACTGTAACAGAAACTTACATTCCTGAGCCCAGGGTACCTGGCATGTTATATGTTCTGTGGTGAGGACGTGAGCAAGACCTCAACCTTATTTTGTTCCTGGTGGCCATAGGCATCTTAGAATGTAAACAACATAAGGAAACCTTTACAACATTAGAAATATAATATTTTATATTGTATTTTAATACAATATTTTAATATTGCTACAGCAGTCATCCATGGGCGGTGGGGGAGGTACCTTTGAAGAACAGAGCTATTCACCTAAGTGTTACCATGACTGCTACAGATCCTCCTCCCTTCCCTCTCTCCCTAAGAAGAAAATCCAACCAACCTGCCCTTCCCGCCTTCTCCCTGCCCACTAATCGCCAGCTGCCTGAGGATCAGACCCATCAAGGAATCAAGGCGACAGAAGGCACAGCAGGCCTGCCACCTGTGCAGCCTGCAGAAAAGGTCCTGCCCTCACAGCACAGTCCCCTGGGATGCTCCTATGGCTGGTCACTGCAGGAGCAGCAGCACCTCCAATGCTATGTTTTCAAGAAGCGTGTCTTGGAACTGCAAGTCATCTGAAAACCAACAAGTCAGTCACCATGGCTCACATGACCATAACAGCATCGTGTACCCCAATGATATATTTTCTTCAAATAAATATATATATATATATATATTTGCAGAATATATTTTTTTTTCCTAGGGGCTAACCTTAGGGTGTGACCAGCAGTAAAAATGTGGCAGATAGCAGACAGCAATCCCCTGTCTTCCTCATTTCAAATAAACCCTTTTCCTGTCACCAGTGACCAGCCAGGCTACACACAGTCTCTACAAGAAACCATATGTCAGAAAACCACGTTATTGCCCGCCACACCATACACCTTGAGATCTGAAAGCGGAAGTCAGTTGAGGCAGCCACTAAGAAAGTCGCTTTTCCATACATCTCTGCTCTCAAGTAATGCCAGATACAACACTGAAGTACGTGGTTGTTGACACAATGGAGCAGGGAAAGGATTTTAGAACCATCAACTTCAGAAGAGAGCGTTACAGAAAATCCACGCTACTGTGTGTCCACATGGCAGCCAAGAGGCCTCATTCCGGTACAGAAGAGGTGTGCAAACTGCCACAGATTAAAATTTCAGAATCTGGTCTGGTGCTTGCACAGGGCCTGCCATGGAGGCAGTGTGTGGTTGGTCCCTGTTGTACACGTCCATTCTTAAGTATGCCAGTTCCAGAGATGCATGATGGGGGCATGCACTGCCATCAGCCTTGTTTTCATGATGGTTACATGATGCAGCTTCTCCCTACAGAAAAAGATGGTGTTCAGATGAAGTATTCTTGGGGCACAAGCTACTGTCACCTGTACTCACCTGGGCTGGCCTGTTGTGGAATGAATTTCCAGATGACATCCTGCACAGAGAGGAGCGTTGAGCCCAAAGGACACCCAAAGCTGCCTGGGAAGCGGGAGCCCCTGTGTCCCTGCTAGTAAAAATGTCGTAGACCGTCACTTGGACATCTCCCTGTTCTGCTTGTCTGTCCTTTCCTTCATGTTTCTGTGTCTGGGGAGATGATCTTCCCATGGGGTGATGTTCCTTTAACCTGACTTCTCATAGTAGACCACCTATACCAACCTGCTTAGCCAGATTGACATGCAGCCCCAAGCAACCATGAGGGCTCTGTAGAGCGGCTTCCTGCTATCCTGTAACAGAGAGGCCAAAAGTGTACTGGATCCCAACCCTGTTCAGAGATTTCAAAAACTCCAGCTGGGCAGTGTTCTGAGGAGAGCTATGTCCCCTTTCCTCTCCAGTGCTACCCCCTAGCCACCTTTCTGCCTCTCCATGTTTAATCTACTGATGCCACCCACCAATCTAATCACACTGGGAGCCCAGATTCCACTCAGAGGGGCCTGTAGGAGACAGTTTTCAGATAATATAGACGCCAGATAGGGCACTATCTGATAATCAGATAATGACAGGTCAAAGAAATAGGCTAGCTGGAAAAAAATCAATGAGTTTAATTGGTTACTCATAGTTGATAACTGAAGCTGCCTGAAAGTTGTGCCCAGTACCCACAAAGGTCACCTGCACATTGTTCCCAGTACAGAACGAGAACGAACCAACCCACTGAGCATGCCCCATTTCCAGACACAGCAGTTACCTTCTCGTTGGGACAAAATACCAACAAAAGCAGACACTGGAAGGAAATGGTTTATTTCAGCTTTCATTTTCAATAGTAAGCTTTATCATGGAAGGGAAAGCATGGCAGAGAAGACCACCAAAGTGTCCAATCTTGTCATAACAGCTGGGAGGAAGCAGCTAGCGGGAACTAGCTCTGGTAAGGGACAGACATAGACCTCAAGGCCTGCCCCCAGTGACATTTTTCCTCCAGCAAGCCTTCACTGCCCAAAGGTCCTACAACTTTCCCAAATTGACACCAGCTGGGGACCAAGTATTCAAAACTACCTGAGCCAATGGAGGACACTTTTCACTCAAACTACCACAGCCAGCTCAGTACCCAAGGTCTGTTCTGTGACTTTCTGCTTGGGAGACAAGCCAGCATCCATTCGCCTCAGATAAGGAATTAAGAACAACCAAAGATAAGATGATGAGCCAATGAGCAATGGAGTCAATTATGGTTACTTATAGGGTATGGAAGAGGGGATACTTACTGTAGCATGGATAAGCAAGATTTTAAAAGATGAAGGCAACTTATAAGTGCCTATACCACTGAAGATAATGTCTCTCTCACACAATAACCGTTAACTGCTTATATGTCCCACCTCAACTGTTAACTGCCTGTAGAGGCAGGGCTCCATGAGCCCCTCCCCCAACCATGAACTAACATGAATGGGCTCAATCTCGTACAGGTCTTCTGCCTCTAATCATAGCTATGAAATTTCAAGAGGGGACTGACCAGGCCATGCCCATAGGACAGCTTTTTCCAAGGGTCACTATGCACTGCCCCTATCGCAGGCCCAGTACCAAGGGAACCAATAGTACACTGACCTCAGGGTCAGGAACACTACATAGTCTCTTGCACACTACTCCCAATTGCAGAGCTGATACACAGGGTATGCCCAAAGACTGACCTCAGGGCAGAGGCAGAAACTTGGGCATGTCCAGTACCCACATGGAAACCCATATGCTGACCTCAGTGCAGACTTTATACCCAAGGGGCCACACTCACAATACCTTGAATGTGGTCCCAAGGTTCAGGACACTATGCACACACTGCCATGTATGGCATAACAATTACCAAGGCCTTAAACATTGCTGACACCAGCACAGGACCAATACCCAAGTCACCAACAGTATCTGGACCTCAGGAAAGGCCTAGTACCAGGGTTGCCCACACATTGCCCCAGGGAAGGAACGATACTCAAGACACTGAGAACATCCTGATACCAGGGCAAGTCCAGTACCCAGGGGCCCAAGAACATGCTGATCTCAGGGCAGGCACAGTAACAAGGAGGCTGTATGAATGCTAAATCCAGTGTGGGCCCAAAACTCACTTAGCTAACACATATGGTACTATATATAGGACCAGAACTCAGGAGCATAGCAATAAGACAGAGACCATTGACACTGACTTCAAGACAAGTACAACAACCCACCAGTAATCTGCAAAATGAGCCCACAGAAGGCCCAGTATACAAAGGATGCCAGCACACGGCCCAAGCACAGCCCCAGTTACATTCACTGCCACTCCTTGAGCCCCAGCCACCAGATGTAAGAGGAAGCCAGAGGAGATACTCACTGACTCAAGACATGAGCCTGGAGTAGTCACTTATAAGGAGGTGGAAACCTGAACATATTACTTCTTACTGAAAGCATCTGTTTTCATGTCACTGTGAGGCATGATGGTTCCTTTAAATGATGGACAGATGGGACACAGCTGAACCAGGAGCCCATCTCAAAATCTGGGGAGCAGAGACCTTGCTGTCAGTGTCCACAGCCACACACAGTGGGATAGACCTCTGTGATGTGATCATATGTCAGTATGGCTGAAGTACCCAGGTATCCCAATGTACAACAAATGTGTGAGTCCAGCGAAGGCTAAAAACCATGTGTTGAGCTGAAGTGGGGTTGTCAGGGCTACAGAAGAATAAAACATCTATATGGCTTCCTAGATACTCGTCCTGCATGCTGTGAGAGTGTGTGGACATATCTCTGGGTACAGTGCCTGAATCAGGTGGAAGCCTGAGGGTACCCCATGAGTACTGCCCTGCTCTGGAGGCAATGTACAGTCAAGATCCTGGATATTAGACCTGCTTTGGGGTGCAGTGAGTTGTTTCATGTCCTGGGTCCTAGGTTGGCCATGAGGCCAGAATTCAGGCAATCTCCCGAGGCCTGGGCTTGTTCTGGGGACTATGTAGGAATGGCCCACTGAGTCCCAGACTTGCCATGGGGCCAGTGAATGGTCAGCCCTGTGGGTGCTGGAGCTTTCCCTGAGGCAGCATGAGGTGATCCACAAGGTACTACTGAGTTTTCCCTGAAGTTAGTATGGGTTAGTCCCTGGTTCTGGTCCTGCACTCAGGTAAACATACAGGCTGCTACCTGGGTGTTGGGGTAGTGCAAAGGTGGACCCCTGAGTTATGAGCCTGACCTAATGTGAAGCATGACCTAGCACGTGGCCTGACCTGGGGGCACCCTGTGATTAGCCCATCATTAGTGGGCATGCACTGGGCAGAAGCCTAAGGGTGGCCCCTGTATACTGCTCATGTACTAACATCAGCCTGCCATTGGTAAAAGTGTGGGTGGGGGCCCCTATATACTCATCCTGCTCTGAGGTCAATGGTACTGGGCCTGCTGTGATGGAAGTGTGTATAATGGGCCCCTGTTATTGAACTCTGTCACCTGGGCATGACATGGTCATTACATCTAAATTCTCACTAACTGTGATTACTACAAGAGGCTTGTACAGATTGAGCCATTAAAATTCTTTCATGGAATTTTCATGGTAACCACAAAGCTACACCTCCCCCCAATTATATATAGACAAGTTAACTATGGCTGGAGGAAGGGCCTCAGGAGCCCCACCCCTCCATGAGCATATACAGGCAGAACGGTGGCTTGGAGAAAGGACTTAAAGGCTCTAGCACCTGCCTCATTTTTATCTGTTATCACACTTTGTCTTCCTCTCTGAAGAATATTTTTTTCAGATGACATATTCTTCAGAGTGCTGTGCATGGCTGGAAGAAGCCTAACGGGCAGGCCCTTGGGTAGCAACACCTGCTCTGGAGGCAGTGGTCAGGTGGCCTTCTGGGTAGAAGGTATTGTGGGATAGTGTGATTTGAACTTCAGGAAACAAAGTTTGCCCAGTGGACAGTGTGTCTTCAGGCCTCAGTCTTCAGTGTGTCCTCAGGAAGCATGACCTCGCTGGGGATAATGTGGCCTGAATACTGGGCCTGCACTAGGGGACTATGTGAGAGTGTGCTCCCAAGGTGCTGGGCTTCCACCTTCAGCCTTCAAGGTACAGGACCTGCCCCGTGGGCAGCATGTGGGCAGCCTGCTGTATACTGGTCCCTGATGTAAGGTCAGAGTACAAGCAGCTTCCTGGGTCCTGGGCTTCCCTGAGGTGGCAATGTACCACCTGACCACCTGACCAACAGGGAAGCATGAACCTCCTACTCTGGGTCATTCCCCCTGATGCTATACCTACATTTGGGGACAGTAAGCAGCCAGCACTTTGGCTAATGGGCCTGAATTAGGCAGAAGTGTGAAAGGTTCCAGGATAGTGAACCTGTCCAAGTGGGCAGCATGCCATCAGTCCCCTGAATCCTAGGCCTACTCAGATGTCACCATTGATGCCACCCCTGAGTACAGGGGCTCCCCCCTGGAGAGTGGTCCCATGAGTACTGGGGTAGGTAATACACAGGAAGCCTCTTGGGTTAGCATTAGGAGGTAACAAGCAGGAAGCCTGACCTAGGGGAAGCATGAACTCCATTCTCATCTCGTGACTTGGCCTGACTGATGGCAGCCTGTGTTTAACCTCATGGGTATTAGACATGAACTGGCAAAAGCATTAGGTACTGAACCTTCCCTGGGTGGCATGGCTTTACTCCCTGGAAAGTGCTCCTGCCCTGAGGATAGCCTGCAGGTGGCTCCTGGTGTACTAGGCCTGCCACTGGGGGTAGTGTGCATACTGGTCTTGCCCAGGGGTCAATGTACTGCCATCTGCTTTGGCCCTGGTCCTGCCATGGGGCCAAAGAACACTTTTCTCTGGGCATGATATGGCTCTTGCCCTCCTACCTCTTGACAGCTGTAATTACTGGCAGATCTGCGTAAGACAGGGCCCATTAATGTTCTATCACGGAAGGGGAAGGGCTTACCAGGCCCTACCTTTTCCTGAGGCTAGACAGGCAGTTAACTGTTGCTTGGGGGAGGAGCTCAGGAGGCCCTGCCCCTCCCTGAAGATAAGCAGGCTGTTACTGGTTAGTGAGAGAAACGCAGTATCTTGCTAACAGTCCACCCGGACAGAGCCCCAAGATAAGCCACTTATCTGGGTTCTCTCTGCTCAGCCATGGAGAGAAACATTCACTAGGTTCTCCCAAGAGATATTTTCCAGCCCATAAGGATGCCTACATCATAGTGATCCGGAATCTTTGATGCACAGCCTACATGAAATAAGGAACTATTTTTTTTAATGAAAAAAAAAAAAAACCTCAATGAGGTCCTGGAAACCTATTTAATACTTCAGCAGCCGTCACCCTGGAGAGAGGGGCGCCTGTGACAAGCAAGCCCACGCATCTGGGTGTCATCATGACCACTACAGATCCTCACACCTTCCCTCCGGAAGAGGAGAGCCACTGAGCCTGCCCTTCCCGCCTGCTCCCTGCCCACTATACACCAGCTGCCTGAGGACGAGATGCCGTCAAGGAAGAAGGTGGCAGAAGGCACAGCAGGCCTGCCAGCCTGCGCTGCC